>VZTF01003047.1:156067-199728 GCA_013397755.1 Cnemophilus loriae | reverse complement strand
GGGAGCAGCCGCGCTCCGTCAGGGTAGGGGACGGCAGGTGCGGGGCTTCTCCGCCCGCCGGCGGCTCCATAAGCCACAAACATTTATAACGTTTTATGTGGGTTTTTTTAATAATTTTTTTTACTTCAATCTCTTTAGTATTTTTTTTCCGGTTTTTCCACGGGTGAGTGTGGAGGGCACCGGGCCGCCTCCAGCCGCCGCGCTCCCCTCACGGTGCTGCCCGGGGACGCCTCAGCCGGCCCCGGGAGCGGCCCCGCTCCCTGAGAGGGTGGACGGCAGGTGCGGTGCTCCTCCGCCCGCCAGCAGCTCCACAAGCCACAAACATTTATGACATTCTATGTGGCTTTTTTATTTAAAATTCTACGCCCCCCACCACCACCTCTTTAGGGTTTTTTCCCGGTTTGCCACGGGTGAGCGCGGAGGGCACCACCGCGCTCCCCTCACGGTGCTGCCGAGGACGCCGCTCCGGCCCCGCTGCCCGTCGGGGCTGCCGGAGCTCACCGCGCCGAGCCCGGCTGGGCAGCGGAGGTAAATGGACACCAGTGACCGCATCGGCATGGCTTTGTTGGGGTTCAGTTTGGAGACACACCTCCTTCAGGTGTATGTCGTTCATGAGTCGTCAAAGCCTAGCCTGTGCTTTTCAGCCGTCTGTAAAAATAAAGCAAATAAAATACATGGTGTGGCATGTCCGCAGCCCATCGCTGAGGAGAGAGGCAGGACCTATCCGCCAGCTGAGCCAAGCAGTGGAAATGAGGCAAGGAGATGAGAGATGGAGTCCAAAGTTGCTGCCTCCCAGTTTGGCTCGGCTGGGTCCCAGACACAAACTTGCACCACATGTGTGTGCGTAAAGCCACAGGTGCAGGTTTAGTCCTGAGGGCAAGTGACACCAAGTCCTTCTTTTGGCAGTGGTACCTGGCACCAAACACAAGGGCAGCCACATCCAGAGTGGGTCTGCTTTGCCCTCCCAGAGGATACAAAGCTGCCCAGCATACAGGGATGTTTTATCACAGGAGCGTGGAATGCGGAGAGGGCTTCAGCTATGCAGAATATGAAAAAAGAAACCTTTTTAATCCAGACCCTCCTATTTATTAGCTTGTATAATGAACTATAAAAACTTAAATGAAACCAGAAAGGCTGTGGGGTGGGAAGCAGGTTTCCCATGAGTGTGAGTTGTGCAACTCCACGTTCATACTTGGCACTGCCAGTACAGACAAGCCCTGGGAGGCAGCAGCCCCCCACTCTGGACGGATGTGCAGGGGGTCTTTGCCCAGCATCAGGTGGGCACTCACTGCACACCTTGCTGGGAAGGAGTGCGAAATAAGGCCACAGCACTCCACTGACTCCATTCCTGCACCATCTCACGTCCCTATGGGAAGAAAAGTGGGTAGTAATATCCACATTCCCTTCTCCACTACTCCAGCATGAAGGTAAAGATTAACAACATCCACAAACCCTTCTTTCTCTCTGAGTCCTTCCCACCTGCTCCTTTATGTGTGAGGTGGTTTTAAGGGTGCTGTCAAATTGCTTTAACTAGGCTGTGAAGGAATATCTACTTGTGTCTGCCAGTGGTTTCTTTCAGACACATCCCTGCCCTTTTTTCTTCAAATCCCAAATTTCTCCCTCCCTTTAAGCAAGGAAAAACTTTACCTTGCAGTTAGCCAAGTCTGGCATAATATAAATAAGGAAAATCGCTGGTGCACTGCACACTCTGGCTAACAGCACCTGCCTGTGTTAAGGCGTTGATCAAGCTCCATGTCAGCAGGCCAGGGTTAGAGCAGGTTTCGAAAAACCCAGGTCCAACCCCTGTCTTAGCTCTGTACCTGATCTTAGTGTTACTTCATTCCTCTGTGGCACCTCTCTGTCTTCCTGCATGTCTGTGGAAACAGGAGTGAAACCAGTATTTCGACAAACCTGAGCTTGCAACGTATATTCCTTGACTATCTGTCCCTGGAGAAAAGAAAAAAGACAACTTGGCAAACAGCCCCCGAACTGAGAAAGCGGCAGAAACGTCACCCGGAGCACCAGCTCCGTCACACTGACAACACCTGTGCTCTGCAGGAGCAACGCCAAGTCCCAGCGTCTGCTCACAGAGGTGAAATGATTCCCTGTGGCACTTACAGAGGGAAAGCCTGGCTGAAGAGCCACTTAGTAGATTTGGGAAGGATCAGATAAATCCCTGGCTGTCAGTCCGTAAAGAACAAAGTGACAGCAGCCGTGCCAACAGAAGGGACATTCCTTCCCAGACAATGGCACTTCTGCCCCAATACTTAGGGCAGCAAAAACCCCCATTTATGTGCTGTGGACTCCCCAGCGTTCCTGTTCCTGTCGAGGCGTTTCTGCCTTTCAGTAGCTACAAACCTCTGATACTTTGAGAGAATAAAGTGTGACAGGCAGAGCAGCAGCAGTAAGTGGCAGGTGTTTGTAGTTCCGCTTTTTGTTCCCCTTTTGAGAGACATTATTTCTGTGCTACAAAAATGTTTTGGTGAGTCAGGTGTACGGACAGTGTATCGTACACATATCTTGGTTTGTATAAGATACAGAATAACAGGAATAACAGCCCACTAGGGGAATCCAGCAAAAGCTGCTATAAATTTATCTAGCTCAGTAGTAATTTTGAACATCCAAAGACACATTTTTAGGGTGTAAAGTCCCATTTTAAGGGTCAAAAGCCTCATTTTTTAGGGTTTTTCCCATGCAGGCAGCCCGTACCCAAGGGGGGTCCACGCTTCTAAAAGGCTGCCGTCATGCAAGAGACCTTGGAGCACAACAACACGTTACAGAGGGATCTGACCCAGAACTTCTCCAGGCTCTGAATCCAAACCCACATGAAGCAGACAATGTCCACTTCCAGCTGGCAGCTGTGGGATTCAGACTACCAGGATCTAATTGTACAAGTTACTAAACAAATGCAGGTAAAGAACAATACTTGCTCCAAAAAAGACACACTAAAATAAAAGAAACCTTAACAACAGAGGGAAGGTATTTTAGAGAGAAAGCACTGAAGACCAAGAAGATTCACAGCTTAGGTCCTTTGTCTCCTAAACAGGATTAAACTTCCCGGTGTCAAATACAGCCTTGCTCCATTTTTTGACCATCCCTGACTCCAGACGTGTCTGCAGCGCTGAAGTTGACATTTTATGACGGATTTAAGCAGCTCTAATTACCAGAAGAGTTGGCTGCTCTTTCCTTTGTGACGGCATTAGTGCTTGAATGAGCCTGGAGCTGGACAGAGGAAAGGATGGTGCTGAAAACTTAATTGGCGACAACATTAACAACAAAATCAGGGCGCTGCTCCAGCTCCCTGTGCAACCACTCAGGAGTTAGTGCCAGCACAAGGAAAGCAATGGGAATAGACAGTCAGAGACACGAGGAAGTTTTCAACAGCAGTACAAAGCTGGATCAGCTCAAACTTCAACTTTGGTCTTCCCAGAAAAGGAGTCTCTCAGGGACCTTTACCACCAGGACTCACTTTGTTCTCAGATTTCTTCTGGTCTGGCAGCAACTTCGATGCTGGAGGGAACGTTGACTTCCAGACAAGGAAAGTGGCGGTAGCCTCCTGTTCCGTATGCGTGAGCAATGCCAAACAGGAGCAGCTGGTTGCACATAATAACATGCATTGTGTAAGTGAGCAACACAATGAGCAATTTGCTCAACAACCCAGGGACATCAGGACAATTCTGCATCACAGCAAAGAAAGAAAAGAGGGAAAAAAACATGTGATGACCAAACCCTAAGGGAGACTCAGCATCCTACACATCCATTTCATTATGCTTGCTCTTATAAATATTTATTACACAGCCTATCTCATCATTCTTCCAGGAATGGGTGTTGTGTTATTGTTATACCCAGGGAGGGCTTTCCTTCTTCCTCTGGTCCTGCTGCAGGCAGTCAGCAGTTGCCAAAGATAGATTGGGAGCAAGAGTGTGACATTAACTATGGAAAACGCTGCTTAAAATGGAGCTCAGGGGCAGATATTGGCAGGTGCATTGTTAGGAGGAAAACGAATGGAAAAGGCAGCACGTAATGAGATTCGGAAGCTTGTATTTAAAATGTGTTCATGGCAAAAGGGATTTCTGCGTGCAAGGGCCCTGGTCCTACAGCCAGAGTCACGGGTGAGGAGAGACTCAAAACCTGCACGGATCCAGGATAGGGGAGTTATGATGTAGGCGGTGCCAGGCTATGGAGCAGGAATGAGGGTAGGGTGGATTCTGAGTACCAACATCATCCCCTTGCCTGCACATGGAAAACTGTCATGTTAGAGTAAGGTACAAAACCTCGAGCTTTGGACATCAAACTTGGAGTGGGTTTTTATGTCTCTTTGGATTTGTATTGCTGCCTGGATGTCCCACTGCTCTGTTTCTTGCTCTTCCTGGGACTTGTCACCCAGGTGAGGCTTTGCAAAACCAAATGCAAATTTGCCTTACACAGAGACACATCGACTGATTCTGAAGGGAGCCAACAAGAAAGATGGAGAGGGACTCTTAACAAGAACATGGAATGGCAGGACAAGAGAGAACGGCTTCATACTAAAAGAGAGTAGGTTTAGATTAGATATTTGGAAAAAATTCTTCCCTCTGAGGGTGGTGAGGCCCTGACATAGGATATCCAGAGAAGCTGTGGCTGCCCCATCCCTGGAAGTGTACAAGACCAGGGTGGGTGCATGGAGCTTTGAGCAACCTGGTCTAGTGGAAGGTGTTCCTACCCATGGCAGGGGCTGGAACAAGATGATCTGTAAGGTCCTTTCCAAGCCAAATCATTCTGTGATTCTGTGAACATTCGAGACAAGTGACTTGGGTTGGGTTGCTGACAGTCCAATTCAGAAAAAACCACACCAAGACAATCCAGGCTGAGATTTTAGATGAAATGAATCTGTTTCGGTTCAGTTATTCTCCCTTGCTGTCACTGAGACTTTTTTGCGCGTATTTGTTAACCAGCTCGTTCACTGTCAGCTACAACCGAATAAAAACCTACTAGAACCATCCCAATGTGTTATAAAGCAGTCGTGTGGAACATCACTGTCTTGTAAACATGCAGGACTAGGAAAAATAATATTTGCTCATAAACAACACCTGTGGACTTCTCCCTACAGCAGTTACCAAGGACCAATAAAAGTTTTGATCCTAAATAGTCTAAATTTTATACGCTGCTACAGTACCCACTAACTGAGGCTGGGTTCAGGCATAAAGAACACGTGTAACATCAAGGAATACACTCAGTCAGGGCTGCCGTCAGAAACACCCGGCAGGCTCATTTGTAGTGGGAAATGTGCTCACGTGCCAAAAATAAGGATCTGTTCCGAAGTTTTATTGGCTCTACAGAGCTGCCTATAAAATGCCATGCGGTGAAGCAGCAAGGCTGCCTGGTGCACATCCTCATGCCACCCTCTTGTGGCTAATCCCAGAAAATATAGTGCTGGACGCACGAGGACACGGAGTAAGTGCCACCATGGCATTTTTGGGGTGCCTTGCCCCACAGCGATGAGCTCATTGTGGGGGCAAGCAGCTAAGTCCAGCCTGGTGACACTTGAAACCAGCTAAGGAGTGAAAAGCATGGTTGGAATAAAAAAACTGCACTTGAAAAACCTTGGGATCTGGATCTGATCTGAGGATGGGATTTCAGCCAGTCCAACACGCTGAAGGCCTGCAGATGTTCATGGATGTTTGGACAGATGTTTGATTTCCACAACCCTGGCTATTCTCTGCTCAGAAACTGGGACTGTATACCTGTCCAGTGAGATACTTTTAGCTATAAAATTCTGTCCTTACTAATATTTCACACTGAGAACTTGATGCTTTTATGCATTTCTAAACTCTATTTCCTTTTACTTTCCAGAGAGTTGCCCAGATGAGCACCAGAAAGGTGACTGGGCAGCTCTCACACCCCCTGTCTCCATCAAGAGTTTACTCAGAAACGGCCAATTTGCCCCAAAAGCAGGTGGTGGCTTTCACAAGGTCCTTGGTGCCCTCGTTGTATAATGCAGGCTATTCCCATCCATCAGACAGTTCTGCAAACCTAAATAGATGATGTATTTATTTATGGATTACTGACCACAAGAAAGAGAAGCTTTGCACTATTGTCAACCTCACAGCCTTCGGTCTGCTATAAATAATGCATCATTGTTCGGTGTTGGTTTATGGTTTAAGTTCCAATGGGCGGTGCGGACCAGCAGACTCAGCAAAGATGAAGGCAGCACAGGGTATTAGGAAGAGAAATGGGACCATCTGACCAAGAGTGTTAGAAAAACAAAGCAAAAATGTAATGCTCTCTGAGTTATTTTAACGTCAACTTCAGCAGACCTGCTTTTACCTCTAACTGAGAACGGCACAAATCTCTGCTTATCCCCTGCTTTTCACTCTGCTTTTTCCCAATTGTGAGCTAATTCGATTTCAGATAAACACTAATTAACACAAGAGGTCACTGCCGTGGCCAGCAGGCACCGTTGCAACGTGGCATTCAAACACACTAAGAGATCAAAAGAGTCTCCTCTGCTTCCTTTGAACTACCCAATTAAAACTCGCACAAATAAAGCTATTGTTTTACATCTGCCTCATCCAGGCGGGAGAGAGGGCAGAGAGCTAAGAGATCATTGCCTTTAATTGGGCTGTTTTCCCTCTCTTCTTACAGGTTTCCTCCATGTGGGTTTTTTCTTCAGACCAGTAGAAGAAAATGATGGCCAGACCCTTTGCGATGCAGCGATTACACGGCAAGGCTACAGCAGACTGAAAGCAAAGCCGTGGGGAATCCAATTTCCCTCTTGTGAGCAAAAGGGCATCAGTGCCTTTCTTGGAAGGTTTGATTGATAGCCCTTAAGAAGGACTCATAAAATGTGCCTCTCTCTGGCTATTTAGGCAATTCTCTTTTGAAGATGAAGGAGAATATTAGATTAATCCAACTGCTGTAACTGCATTATCTCCTGCTTTTAAAGAAAACATATTTTATGGCGTCCGCACTCTAACGGAAACAACCTGCGGCTGCACAAGCCCTGGGCTGGTGCTTTGCTGCTAAACATGCCTTGGGAGCCTTGGAAGGGGTTTTCATCCAGATTCTGGGGAGCTGCTGTAAAAACCAGACTTGTACCTCCATCCCATACTGATGGCTTGTGGACAACAGAGGAACCAAGGCCAGGGCGGACCACAGGATCTGAATTCCACTCCTATCCATAGGAGAGCTCACTTAGATTGAGGCGAATTAGCAAGAGTGTATGGAAAAGGCTACACAGCAACTGCCTGGGCTGTGCAGACTTGGAACATCAATCTTGAGAGCTGTAAGCACGGAGCATTCTAGAAAAAAAAATAGATGGAAACTACCAGGTGTTATCCACTTGGAAATGGTTTAGGAACTGTCAATGCTGCGGAGCAGATGGGTGCACCCCTGCGAGAGCACCCTGCAAAGTGTGTCCCACAGGAGGGTGCATTCCATCCTCTCTACAGGCAAGTCACAATAAAATCATCATCCACTACCCAGAAACATCCCTGAGAAGGAATCCTCAGGACGGGAAGGGAATGCAGAGCAGGTAAGTCTCGGGTGGGACACGTCAGTTCACCTCTACCTCTGCCTGCTCTGTTCCCGGTCCGGATCTGCTCCTGGCCTGGGGAGCACGGCAGCTCGTGCCTGGCAAGGTTCTTGAGCAAGGAAGAAGCAATTAATGGATTATTGCCTCCTGGAAAGAAGTGTTACCTCTTCTCAGTAGCACTGAAGGGAGTAAAAAAATCAAGATTGTGACCACAGCAGAGATCAGACTGTGGCTTATGCTCACCAATGTCTTAAACTCACCTTCTGAGAATTCATTTATTGCTGCCAAAGGATGAAAAAATACCAGGACTCTCCAAAACCAGAGTGGTTGCCATGAATTTGTGAAGTGCAGCCCCTCGCCTGGTCCAGAAGCTGTGATGAGCTCTGCCCAGCTGCCAGGTCTCAGGGCAGAGCCGGAGTGTCTGGTTTTTGGGTTGCATCTGTTATAGTTCCATCCTTGTCCCCTGATTCACCAGCTGAACAAAACTGACCCTCCAGTGAAGAAGCTGCTTTACCTTAAAATACTCCTTTTCCTTGTGATGTACTCCTGGATGCTGCAAACGCTGCCTTGCCTGTCCCAGGATTTAATCAGATTAATTAAGCTGCACTTGTATTAATTTAAATTACAAGTATCTGAGGGCTCAGCCAAATCAAGTGATTTATGGGCCATATCAATCTAATTAATACCACCAACTCCTAAAATAAAAACCTAATAAATGAGTTTATTATACATCTGTAAGATCAACTTATTAGCTTTGGGTCCCTAGTGGCACAGCCAATTTGATGGAAGTTTTATATCCTTGTTGGAAAAAGGTCTTATTTTATTTTTCCTTCCCACTTGCTGTAGTTTTAAAAAGTATCTTCTATAGGGCAGAAGGAGAGAAAAACAACACGAGCTTGGTTATCAAAACCCCAGCCAAGCCAAGAGGTCCCCAAAGTCTCACTGTACACAAACTGTGGGGGTTTTAAAGCTGTGACTGCCCACAGGAGAACAGTTTATCTGACTTCTTGCAGGCAGAACCTGCCCTGGTCTGTGCCTTCCAGCTAAGCAGCCTGAAACTGGAGTTAGCCAGGGGATGAGGATAGAAAAGGAATAAGAAGAGAATTAAAAGCTTCTCAGAAGCAAATCTGAGCAGGAAGGAGCTGGGATGGTTTGGAAGCCACTGCTCATCAAGGTGACTTTGCTGGCTGACCTTGCACTGTCTGCAGCAGTGACTAAAATGCCACTTGCACAGAGACAACTTAGAGGTGCCAAAGCTTCCCTTTGTCACTGTGGCGAGGGACTTCAAAATCCATCACGGGAGTTAATTCCAGGGAATGCAGGAGGCACCTCCAACCCGCAGCCCAGTGGAAGGAAGAGCAGAGTGAAGGAGGAGCAGGGCCCTGCTCGGCCGTGCCCTCACCTGCCGCTCCCTTGGCAGCTCGGCTGTGTGTTGATTGGCTTTTCAGCCATGCTTTCCCTTCAGTCCTGGAGTTCACGCTCGATTTCCTGAGCTGTAAGGTTGTTTCCCTTGTTTTGCAAATCCCCTTGGAGCAAACAGCCACGCGATGGAAACAGGAGCAGGCTCCCTCTCTTTACCCTTTGCTTACAAAGTAAGTTCTTAAAATGCATTTGTCGTATTGTGTTCAGGATAACAACATGCTCTAGCAAAGAGAAGGGACTGGGAGGCCTTTCTAGGGGAGAAAATGGGGCAATTTATGGAATAATTATATAAAGACAGCACCATCCTGTGTGTCTGTCACCGTGATTTATTATAGTTACACAGAAAATTGGCTGCTTGGACCATAAAAGATGGCTGCAGGCAAACGTGGACCCCTTTGCTTTCCTGTTTGCCACTCCACACACACAAACCCAATGAATTAACTCAGCAAATTTGCAGTAATGACCCATCATTTCTATTTTAAAAGAGGTGCCAGAGCAAAGGTGCTGTGTGGAGCAGTTCCTCAGACACAGCCACATTCACTGTCCCTGCTGCTAAGCCATGGGCTGGCTGTCAACATGGGAAACCTCTGCAGCCCCCCTGGCTCCTTTGCTATGTACAGCAGGGTCTGGGGGCACTTCGTTCCATTCCATCCAGGGTTATCTGGATCACTCTGAAGGATTTTTGCAGTACCTCTTGCCTCCCCTCTGGCTGTTGCACCTTTGATGTGCTCCTGCTGTTTTCCCCTCTCTTTCCATTCACTGCCCATAATTATCACTTTGCATTTGTCTCCATCCAGCTGCATTTTCCATTTACCACTTCACTTGGCTAAAAAAATCCCGATCCCTTTTGTACCAGACCGGGTGGCTTCTACTGCTTTCCACACACCACTCTCCTTTGAGTCACTTCCATTTATGCTAAAATAACTTCAGCAACCAAAGGTGCCATTAGCTGCAAGGGCAGGGACTCTGCTTAGCAGAGGACCAGACAGGAGGAAATTTAACTTCCAGCTGAAAGGATGAGAGGATTTGGGCATTTTCATTCCTCCTCAACACTTGAGACTGTAGGTCACCCAGGGCTGGGAATTCATTCTTCCAGAGATGTTTCATCATGGGAAAATCTCCCAGCTGCTGTTGGGCAGCTCTGCCAGCTCTGTACCAACACTTACCAAATCTATTTTCCGTGGCTCCATGCTCATACCCAAACAGCCTTTCTGGTCCTACAGCTACAGGCTCACATATTTCTTCATTCCAAATCTCAGCAAGAGCTTGTAAAAGTTTATCCCTTTGGTCTGTGGGCAACCTGCAGTGTACCCCACCCACACAGCCCCTTGTGCAACTAAAGAACAGCCTCTGTTCAAAGGATGGGGCACAGAGAGGCACAACACCATGGAAAGAAGGGGGTTACAGTAGGACTGGGAAAAGGAAGTTGATCCTTAACCGTGCCACAGTCCACCACGGGGCCAGGAGAGCCTGAAGATCTCCATGGCCTTCAGCTTCTGATGGCAGCTCCCACACCGCCCTTCACAGGGTGAAGTCCCCTGGGTTTGTGTGCGTCGTGCATCACAGCGGTACCTGGAACACGCAGGCTAAAAGTGATCTGGAAGGAAAACAGCAACAGTGTATGGAAAAAACAAGCCACAGGATGATTTACAGATGATCCAACTCCCTGCAAAGCCCAGTGGGGAAGGTTATACCTTATGCTTTCCAAAACACAACTCCTCTCCAATAATTCCTGCTCATCGGTCATTAAACTGCTGCTGATCTTGCTGAAAGCAATATTAGTTGTTGCTTCAGGCTGTGGTTTGACAATCATCAGCTTCTGCTCATCAAAAGAGTAAAGAAACACCTATTTTAGCTAAAACAGAACTCATTTTTATCCTTCCCCCAGAGGAAAGTTCCTCACCGCCACTCTGTGCAGAGCAGCAGGCAAACCTCAGAGACCATAACTTGCAATGATACAGCAAAATTAATTGTTTAATTATAAAATGCTTGGAAGAGGAAATAATTTGAGGTACAAATAGATTTTATTAAAAATAATTATATGCAGGAAGAGCAGGGACAGGTTTTATCTCAGCTGTGGTTCCAGACAGCATTTCAGGGTCATCATAGCAGGGCTCTGGTAAAGCCATGTCTGAATGTGGGGCCAGTTATCACAGAGAAATTTCTGAGTAAAAGCCTGAACTAATCCAGAAATGGTTTTAAAAGGGATAAAATGGCTGGATTACATGGAAGTGTTTAAATTTGTCCTTTGCTAATGGGGAAACTCTGCGTAATACAACCAGCCTCCAGCAGAAGAGTCAGGTCTGGCCAATAGAGGATGAGAAACAAAAACAGTTCTGTATATGGAGAAAAAGTAACTTTTAGTTCAGTACAGTTTCGAACTGCATTGGAAAGGGTCAGGTTTCTTTCCAGGACAACCTGTATATAAAAAAAGACAACCATTTTAATTTAGTACAAGGTCATAGTCTGGCTGCAAAGAAAACTAAACCTTGTTGTGAAATGCGATGATGAAATTGAGATAATTGAAAACAGTAATCCTGAAAATCATGTCTGAAAACAAAACCAGCCCAAGGGGCTGATGCCCCCACAGTGACACAGCACAGGTTTTGGGAGGAAATGGCCCCCCTGGGATGCTTTGCCTCCTGGAATTTAGGCTCTGTAGTGGCCTGGGGTGTGTTTGCATGTGTACGTGGGCATGAAGCTGCTCCAGCCAGAACAGATGAGGCAACCCAAGATGGAGAGGACACAGGCTGGGATCCTTCCCGGGCTGGAGAACAGGCCCTGCTGGGATGGAAAGGCTCTGGGAATGTGTTCACTGCCCAAGGCCAGCAGCAGGGCCGGTGCTCCTTTCCCGGTCCCCACCGATGCAATGCCCAGCCGGAGCCGCGGACAGCTGCGGCACAGGAATGGGAATTCCTGCCGGCCCAGAGAGTGCACAGCAGGGAAGAGCATAATCTCCGTGATTTACAGGCTGCAGCTCTAGTTTAAAATACATTAAACTGCAACTATTTAATTACTGGGCACTACCAAATCACAGAGACAGAGGAGTCAGTCACGTCTGCTAATGCCAACATTTATCATCCTATTTATCTACTCCAGCTTCTGAGACCCATATCGAATCACTTTCCTGTATTAGCTAATAACGGATGAGTTTATTCCTTGTACCTCTGGGCAGCCCTTGATGGATATTATCGCACTGCTGGCAGCACACATCCACCTAGGGAGAGATAAACTGGTTTAGAGCATATAAAGAATCGTAATCACCAGCCAAAACTCAAATCCAAATCAAAGCCTTTTTCCCTGCTGCCTCCTGCCCCCAGATACTAATTCTCACCAGAGAGTAAATGCAAACAGTGCTCAGCCTCTCTGGCTGAAAGGCTGAAAACCTCCTGATACTTCTGAGGAATCATTAAATATCTACATTTTATGGTTACAGACACAGAAAAATGAAGTGGCTGGCTGAGAGTGGGGGAGCCCCAGCAACACGCCCCTGTCCTGATCACCTGCACAGGGAGAGCAAAAATGAGCTGGTACAGGTATGGAGACAGAACGCCCATGAAAGAAAATCAGTAGGTGAAGCAAATTTATCCATGGAAACATACTGGGTGTTCAAAGAACAGTGAGAGGAGAGTGAGAAACTGCCAGGTGCTCAGCAAAGCTGCTCCTTGTGCTCAGCCTGTTCCCAGTAAAGTCCTGATGCACCCAGCATGATCTTCCTCTGTCTAATTTTCCCACTGGAAATGCTATGCTTTCCATTTTGCTTGCTTATGCTGCTTTTCTTAAGGAAAACAAGTTTAAATTGCTCTATTTGGAAACTTTCTGCAGTTTTATTTTCAGAAGAAATACTCAGCATCCTCTCAGCTTTGCACAGTTGTCTGTCCTTAAACTGAGCATGAAGAGGAAAAAAAAGAGGCTTCTTCCTCTTGCCAGAGAGTCCAAAAAAAGCATAATAAAGAATATCTCTTTTTATTCCTTGGCAGGTTTTGTTGCTGGTGCTTTTACTTACATCACTATGATGGTTATCTCATTATTGCTTATTTATTACAGCCTGTCATAAATCTATATATATAATCCGGTGGTTTATTATTAACCCCATCACCCTCTAGTTAATTCTATTAGCCAAGCAGGTAATCCTGCCTTTCGATGCTTGAAAAAACCCGAATACGCTGAGCTCTGACCGAGCGGTCGTTATGGAAAAGGCAGCTACATAAGGAACAGAGAACTGCAGGGAAATCAGGGAAATTATCAGTGGATCTTCACAAAGTCCCCTGGAAGAGTTCAGACACGGAGCTGTCTTAATTGATAGCATGGCCACTTAGGGGACCAGTATCCATAGAAACTCCAGGGCCTTGACAAGATGACAAACAACGCCGCGAGAGCCTAATAATAGCAGGAATAATGAGGTGTGGCCAAAAAACCCCAACAACAACAAGCCAGGCATCTCACGGAATCGAATGGGTGGGCCCAGCTAATGAAAGCCTGGCAGATCTCCGTGACGGCGGGAGGGAGGCGAAGCGCAACTGGAGGAGGGAGAGAAACAGTCTCCAAAGGCGGATGGGATTCCAGTCCCGGGAAAAGGGGGGAAAAGCCCCGCGGCAGACGGTGCCACTGGAGATGTGGCTATGGGGCTCTGCTCTCCGTGTGCATCGGCCATAAACTGGGAGCAGCATCACTGGGCGCATCTCACAGAAGCCCGGTCGTGTTTTGGAAGAGTCACCCCATGGCGTGGCCTTGGGGACGGTGTTTTGGCCACGGCGGATGTCCTGCCACGCTGGGACACGGGGAGCCCTTGGGAACCGCGGCGGGTGGTCTCAGCCCCTTTCCAGAGCCTCTCGCCGAGCTTTAATCACCTCTCGACCCAAGCTCGGCTCTTCCTGCGCCGCTCGCGGCACAACTTTCCCAGGCGCGCGGCGCCGCCGCCCGGCCCTCGCCCGCCGCTCGGGGCTGCGCGCACGCCGCTCCCGGGGCGCATTGTGCCGCCGCTCCTCATTGTTCCGGGAGCCTGACCTTCTTCTTAATTAGCTTAAAACTGCACAATTAAAAAAAAAAAAAAATTCTAAAAAGGGAAAAAAAGGAAGGAAAAAAAATAGAAGGAAAAAACCCCCTCGGTAAAAGCCAGTCGCAAATCAAAAGAGGCAACAGTGAGAGCAAGCAATGTGTCACCACAAGTGTCCGAGTCAATGGAAACCTTGTTAGGTGGGGAACAAGGGTCTGCGCTAACAAGCTCTTATCTGTGTTTTTGTTTTCTATTGAAGGTGCATGTCATTAGGAGGAGTGTTAACAAGAGCTCTCAATAGATTCATATGGCCAATGGCCTCTGAATATTCATGAAGGTGTGAACAGAATGTGGGAAAGCGGTGGAAGAAAAGGCAAGAAAAGCGGCAAGAGGGCTGATTGTGCCGGGAAGAAAGGAGCCAGGGCTCTGTGGGAAAAAGGGATCCTGAATCCCTCAAACAAGAGCGTATTCCTAGGCAAAACCTGTCCTTCAAGCTGTGGGATGGTATTGATGGAGCCAAGGAGGTGGGATTTTTCTGAGCAGCGCTGGCAGGGAACCAGCTTCTGGCATTTGAGGTGACAGTGCCCAGGGTTTTTTTTAAACTAAAATCACAGCAGCCACTGGCACCTGTTTTTGGAGATGTGCAACCCTCTCTCCAGGCTTATTGGATCACAGGAGGGATCCAGAAGGTGGTTTTTGCTGGATGCCCAATATTGAAATGGGGGTGAACTCACAGGGGACAGAGAAGACAGGAGGCAAAGGAGCAAGTGTGGATTTTGCTCCAGCACTGCTGTGCTCATCATGCCGAGGGGAACAACTCATCTGCACCCAGACACAACCATGAAATCACGGGATCAGATTTTGGGTTGGAAGGAACTGTAGACATCAGCTCATTCCACTCCCTGCCATGGGCAGGGACACCTTCCACTATCCCAGGCTGCTCCAACCTGGCCTTGGACACTTCCAGGGATGGGGCAGCCACAGCATCTCTGAGCATCTCCATGGCCCCCTCTGGACTCGATCCACATCCTTCTGATGTTGGGAGCCCCAGTCAGACGCTGCATACCTGCTGCTCAGCACCTGCCTCCCCTCCTGCACCTCCCTGCATCCCCAGCCCTCGGGAAATCCCTCATTTCCCTCCGGCAAGAGCCCAGCAGGGCTTCCCAGAGGGCAGGCAGGATAAGGAAAGATGCTTTTCCTATACACCACCTCTGTAGGCTGTGCTGCTGCTGCTTCTGCTCCGTCATGGGTCCAGGGATTTCAGCTGGGCTGGTTTAACACAGAGCTCTTGCTCTGCTCATTTTAGAGCAAAATTATACTGCAGAGTTGCCTCTTCTTGAAAGGCTCCAATCTCGCGTGTCAGTGCCAGATAAATAGTTTTCATTCAACAAATCAATGAATAGAAACAAAGTACAGCAAAATAATGTCAAGTCATTTCACTGATAACGACAGCTGCTGGGCTGCATGGAGACAGGGAGAGCAGGAGGGGGTGTGGGGGAATAGATTAAAAAATGTAAAAAGCAATGAATCACAGCTGGGGGGAAAATCATAAAACCACAAGCTGCCGCAGCTCCCACACAAACGTACACGGTATTTACTCATCTATTTCTAACGAAATTGCAAGTGGAATAGAAAGGAAAAGAGGGAGGGCAATGGTGAAAGCAAATTGTTCAAACTATCTTTGTTGGAAAAGCAAAAGGGCTTTTCTTCCAGCAGGAAGCAAACAGCACGGCTCCAAGAGCTGAGGGAGGGGATGCAGGCCCAGCCCTGCACCAGCACTCCTTCCTCCCACAGGTTCCTACCTTGCTGCTTTTGGGTCATCGTTTCCTTGCTGCTGGTTTTCGCCCTGGAGCAGTCTGTTGCTGTTTGCTTTTAAGAGAGGAAATCCTGGTTTTGGCAATTCCCTGGGAAATGTGCAGCCCTGTAGGGCCAGCCCAGCAGTGCTGTGTGCCTGTGCTGAGGAGCTTGACTGAACCAGCACTGGTTCTCCATAGGTCTGCTGGCAGGAGCAGTCTGGAAAATTATTATCCTGAGAAAAGACTTGATGCTGGGGAGAAAACACAGCCCTTTAATCCCAGCTGCCATTTGCAGTTTTGTTATTAATCCTGTAAGATGATGAGAGGGTTAATTGTGCCCAGGCCATAAGTTTTCCCAGGAAAGATTTTCCTGTTATCCTGTCCCAGACCAGCACTGTGACCCCAAACACTAAAAATATACCATGACTTTAGCCTGGAAGGACTTTGCTAAATCTTCGCTCCTTTCTCTCAGGTCTCAGAAGCCTCCATGGATGCACACTAAGGACTGCAAACTGGGAACCTTGTATAGGAATGGGGCAGAGCACAGGCCAGTGCTTCCCCTCCTCCTGAACAGGGGGTGCTTCTCTGTGGGTGAAAAATCAGGAATGAGTAAAAACATGAATTGTATCTGCCTTGAGCCCCCTGCCAGACCTTCTGGGATAGCACTGCATGGAACTGGGGTGCCTGCAAAGCCCATTCTGCTCAGAGGGACAAACAGGACGCTGAGCACTAGGTGACTGTATGAAGGGACATCTCTTCTCTGGCACTGCCCATTCTATTCCCACGGGTTCCTCTGCCGGGGCGCCAGGGCCACCTCCTCCCCCGTGGCACTTGTCCCACCTCGGCTAGGCTGCGTCCTGCAGTCCCCGGTGCGACAGCTCCGGCTGGTGGCTGCCGAGGGCTGCGAACGGCACTCACATGGAACACTCAGGAGAGGGAACATCGCAGTGCCAAGGAAATGCCTGATCTTCCTGATGAGATCCATCTCCCAAGCCACAAGGGACAGGAAACACGGCAGATGCTTTTGCGGCAGATGCACCCGACGTGCATCAAACACACATCACTGCTGCTTTCCACAGCGCAACGAGGGCACAGATTTAATTACACACAAGCTCTCCTAAATCAAGGAGAGAGACAGTTGAAAATAGGGTGGAAAAAAACCCAACATTTAATTCAATTTATTTAGCAGCATCTTTATTGCAACAAAGGTTTTGTAATAAAACGCAGCAAAACTAATGTCTCCACTTTACATGATTAAAAGCCATGGAGCTCGGGAGGGGGGAGGGAGGGAGCCCAATAAACCCACTGGAGTGAGACATGCAATTTTGTTAACGCAAACAGCAGGCACTTCATGTTCTCAAATTAAACACCTGAACTTCTACTGCGCAGAACAGCCACGGAAAAACCGCAGGAAGAGCTCTCTGCCCCTTCCAAAGGGGCACACGGAAAGTCTCTGCAGGGTTCTGGCACTCGAGGAAACAGGCAGCCCGAGGCAGGGGCCTCACCCGGCCGATGTTTCGCTTACTCAGACTCTGTTATTGCCTCAGAGGGATTGGGTGTCACGGCAGCAGCAGGACAGCCGGACACACACAGCAGTTCCAACCCTCTTCTCCTGGCAGGGAATATGGGTTGGAACTCGGAGTATGAGAATTCTCCATAATTTCCTACCCAGGTTCAGACGCAGGTGCTCCAGGGTTAAAGCATTACTACACCATCCCACTCAGAAAGTTTTTCCATAGCCTGTTTCCAAATGCCACTAGTAAGGAGGGAATGCATTTTCCATTCTAATATAATGAAGTTAGTTATTTTCAAAGCTTTGCTTGGTGCTTTGAGCTCATTTTTCCATTGACTTTGTAACAATTAAGCAGTTCTGGGTAGATACTAATTTTACTGTGTTCTGAATAAAAAGAGATCATTGAGAACAAAGGGAGGTGGGGGTGAAACCCAACAGCTTTGCACATCCCACACTCACGAGGCATCACTGGAAGCTGCACTAAAATGGGGTGAAAGAACGCGCTTTCACCAGGAACAAACACAACCAACCCCAACCACCTCAAAAGACAGGAAACTGCCGGCACCAGCACGCAATAACTGCGGTATCTCAGCACTCAGATCCCCATATTTCGTATATGTTCTTAAACATATGAAAACATTCATCTCAAAGACACCTGTGCAACTAAATATCCACCACGCAGAGAAGGCTCAGTCCTGCTCCTGCGGGGCACAGACACCCCTGGAAGGCAGAGGGGCCTCCACAGGGACATACCAACCTGTGGTTTGGGAGCCACAGCAAAGGCTCCTCCTCACACCTTTCTGCTCCACGACCTTCCTTGCATGTGCTCCCCCAGGATCTCGTTAGTTCTGCTTAAAACTCACGTTAACCAAGAGATTTTTCAACATGCAGGAAGTGACAAAGTACAATCCCAAATATCAAACAGGCTGGAAACCTCCTCGAGTGACATTCCCATCTCCAGGACTGTAAGGTACAGCCTTGTCCTGGTCCTTGGCCAGAGCAACACTTCACCATACGAGGTGCAGGAACACCACTCCCCCCCCAGAAATAAGGATGCAAAGTCCCTCAGCACTAACACCTTCCTACCTCTGCAGTCTCGATCACAACGGGGCCTTTCTTCCCTGGGAATTTAGTTGGAATCAGACTTCATCTAAGGCATCTCTTTTACAAGAACTACAAAACTCTGGTGATAAATCCTTCCAGCACTGCCACAGGATAAGAGAGCACAGGGTCTTAAAGTGCTTAACTACAGTAAAAAGAAAAGAAAATGCTAGGAAAGAAAGAATCCATAATTTATGCTGCAAAACAGAGCAGTTACAGTATGTTGTACTTTAATAGCTTTTTTATGTATATATTTAAAACAGTGGAAGGATGCATTATTAAAAATTCTATGTCAGCACTTATAATCACATCTTGCCTCAAATCCAAACCCAGCCTGGTTTACTCACGTAATGTTTACTTCTTCAGTTCCCAAAAAAAGCATTGCTTGACAAAGGCCATTTTTGTTCTGTTTTTTAAACAAAAGGATCAATTTCATCTTAAAAATCATATACATTTACATTCAAGGGTAATCACCTCTAGAAAAAGAACAAAAACACCCCAAAAAAGCAAGTTAATTTAATATTGAACAAAATATAAACAACCTTGGAAAAGGTGAATACTATCCATGGGTAATTTTATACATATATGTATATATGAACAGATATAGATATATGTATATATAATACAGCATAAACACGTTGGGAACACCATGGAATTCCAGAGGAACAGCTTATTTTCGTCTCTACCCACTGTTGAGTTGCACATGTGCTCCTCTCACACTCCCCAGGGATGCTGCCTTTGCTTCAGCCACAATTAACCGCTAAGAGAAGACATTCCTGGAGCTGGGCTCCTTCCCTGCCACGCCCTTCCCAAAATCAACCCCTTATTGACCTGCTAATGGCGTTTGAACCGATCCACTTGTAGTCACTGCGATCTCAAAACCAGCAAACCGCCCGAACCAAGGCTCCCCAGTGCGGAGGAAACACTCCCCTCACGCCTGTTGGCTTTGGCTCTTTTGGGTATCCCAAAAACCGGATCCTGTTCTCACACGCGGCTTTTACAACCGTGGAACTGCCCCAGCTCCCCTGGCTTTGGTGCACATGCCCAGCAGTTTAACTGAAAAACGACGCAGTTTGATCCGATACAGCCAGACTCTGCTAAATCCCACAGTTCTGGGATCAAGCTGAACAGTATAAAATCAAGGAAAGTACAAGGTTACAACATGTGGGGTTCTAAGAGCGTAAACACCGAGAGTGATTCCAGATTTTCATCTGCTGAAAAGAAAATCATGCTCTGCTTCTCTCTAGCACCAAAACAGAAAGAAAAGGAAGTTCTTGGGTTTCTAAGAAAACCATTAAAACTTATCAGAGTCTCAGAGGCAAGTCCCAAGGGGAGAATTTTCTGGATTAAAGAGAATAATTTTCTAAGGATTTCTATCCTAAATTACCTGTTGCCAGTTAAAAGTGCCTTCACACACTTATGATTTTCAGCCAAGCCTGCTGCTTAGTTAAAACCTCAGTAGCAAAAACACAACTGGGACTGCAATTCCTTGAGGGTTACCTGAAGCTGTACAGAAGGGGGTTCTCAAAGACAGCATCATCATCATCATCATGCACAGCAGTGCTAGAAAGGACCCAGGAACAGGGGACTGGACAGGGCACGAGCCTGGGAAATAGACCCTCATACATGAGGAAATTCAACAGAACAGCTCATATTGCCTCACATGTAAGGTCTCTCCACACATCCTCTGCAGACCTTGGAATTAGAGTATTGGATTTCTAAATTGTAACAGGATGCATATGCCTATATCATGCTGATGTGAGGGTAGGGAAGGAGTATTGCAAACCCAGCTCCAGAGCGAACATCAGGGAAAAATCTCAACGGGATGCACTTTGAAGCTTGTTTAAAAGTTTACAGTTTCAGCTTTTTAACTTAAGTTAGTTTGCACCTCAGAATAAAAGATTGTTATGCCCATATCACAGTAAAGTATCAATTCACTTCTCCACTGAAATCAAGTACAATCAGGATAGGTTCTCAAGCTGCTGGAAGAAAAGAGAATGATTTATCCTAGGGGAGAAGGAATCAAAGAACCTGGCATCAACTGATCTGAATCCAAACTTTAAATATGTTAAGAGGCAGCTTAAAAGTCTTTCTTCTTAAAAAACAATTAACATCTAGACAGGGGATGTGTCCACCTTGTGACCAGCTCCTAAGGAGTGAGACACATCCCTTCCACGAAGCATAAAAGCTATATGATAGCATTTAAAATTAATAAAAGTTGTAACCATTCAGGTAAACTCTTGCTGGGTAGTGAGTAAATCATCCAGTATTATGTAATAAGATACCAAGGAACACACTGTAAAAATACATCAATTATGCCATAATGCCTTTAAAAAGTGAAGATCTGGTGCTGTAGAAGTACATTATTTTCAGTTTCAGCTTGTCCCCCAAGAGAACACCCATGGTACTGTATTATACCACAGACATTGGATTTTATTTACAGCTTAAACTTAAAGTTAATAATCACTGTACTTTAATTTCCTGTATGGCACCAAATTTACTTTTAAAAAAGTGTCTGTGAGGGTGTGTACGTGTGTGTACATGTGGCAGGCACCAGAAAGCAACGTTCCATCCTATTTTCTCTAGTTTCCTACACCTCCCTGTCCGGAGAGCAGCCGTGGAGCAGAGTTCTGAGGTCAGTCACATGGCCTTCATGGCAGCAATGTGAGAGCCCAGGTTCTCCTGCAGGTAATACAGCAGGTGCAGTTCGTAGTGCTCCCCCGACTCAGGGACCCTGATGCTGTGTCTCTCCTGAGGGTAGATCTGAAATGTAAAATAAAGTCGTAAATATCCACAGGAGTTGAAGGCGCCAATATTTAAATCAGTCCCAGAGCCACATTCCAAATGTCACGGGATGTCCCTGCATTAACTCTGCACCTGAACTAACACACCTCATCCTCCACTGCCTGAACCCAGGAGAACCCACTGTGGTCCAGCTGTGCTGGAGGGGATCAGCCTGGCTGAGCAGAGGCAGCTCCTGGCCAGAGCACATTCCCCGTTCTGCGGTGTGGTGTGGGATCCCTGGGCTCCACCTGCACTGAGCCAGCAGGGTTTAATTAGATGCAGAACCCTGTTCCACGCTGCATGAATGCTGCTGCACTGCCTTCCAGCTGCAGATCTCCTCAGGAACAGCCTTAACTGCTTATTTGCCCAATTTTTCTTTTTGTTAATTCATAAAATATTAACGTTTAAAAAAATGCTTGGCTCAAATGCTACAATTTTATCCTAGAATTCCAAGCTGTCCAGCACAGCCAGGGTACAAGTTCCAGTTCTGGACTCCTCCAAGACACACATGTTACCTTCGCACCCTGGTTCTGGCCTTACCTGTAGGTCATAGGGCTTCCCAGCTCTCACCAAAAAGCTGAGCAAAATACTGGTGTGTGCAAAGTGAACGTTCTCATCCAAGAATCCGTGTAGCAGCAGCAAACGGTTTGGTCTGCGAAAAGCAAGAGACAAACAGTTCTAGACAGCATCCCACTCATTTCACAGTCCACACACATCCCTACAAAAACACTCCTCACAAAAAAATGCTTGCACTGAAGGCAGTGATCTCACAGTTGTAAACTGCTTGGGATAGACACATTTCTCAAACCTGTTCCTTCCTCCTCTGAAAGTTCTTCCTGCACATGTATATTACAGTCAGACCTTTTATCTGAATATCTTATTTATTCTCAGCAATGCTTCCTAGCTTGGACAATACAAGGACTTAAACCTTGCTGACTGTCAGCTCTTTGGCAAGAAAGCCCACGGGCCCATCTTGTTCTTCTGTGCTGAGAGAGCCTCAGAACATATAAAATCATCCCAATCAACTAATTTTTGTTTAGCTTAATGTGGCTCTAAAGTGCTAATCAAATTGAAGATATGTTTGTCATTTATTTAGACATAAAAGACAGTATAAAAAGGCTTACATGAAATGGCCTGTAATTATGCAAATGTTCATTTGAGTATTAAGTTTATTAGTGTTGGGTATTGGGTTTTTTTAAAAATTACTATTTAATGCAAGCATTTGTGATTCGAGAAATATCAAGAACAGGGAGATAAAAATGTGTCTGTGGGGCTTGAACTTTCGTGGCAGGAAAAACAGAAGACAAGAGCCAGGAGCAAACTTACTCAGAAGGAAACTTCTCAGCCTGCATGGCCACGGACCCCAGGTAGTAGCCCTGCTCGTTGTGCTCCGGGTGGCCCATGTAGCGCTCCGTGTACCCCGTGTCGTAGAAAATCCACAGCGTCACGGGGGCTCCGGCTATGGCCACCTGCCAGTGCCACGGAGAGGGGAATGACAACACTGGCCCCTGGCCTGGGCACGTCCCTCCCTCCCACAGCTTCACCCCACTGTCAGTGTGGAACGAGCAAAGCAATCCTCGCTGTCCCTGCCCCGGTTCACACACAGCACGGCTCAGCTACGACCCACGCCTGCTGGAAACCAGGAAGAGCCTACAAGTAAATTGGAAACAACTCTAAACATTCCCCCTGCAAGGGCTGCTGAGGGAAGTGCATTCTGTGGGGTTTTGTGGGTTTGGGTCCATTTGCATGTCTACCAGAAACAGCTCCCTAAGGCTTAGCAAACTACCCTGCATAGCTACCACCAGCTTGCAGAGAGGCTCGTGGAAAAAAAAGACCCAGAAAAAACAAGCCAACCACAAAACCACCCAAAACCCCTTTGCAAGGCAGGTGTTTGTAAAGGTAAAAATACAACAATTGTTAAGGATTGAGACAAATGATTATTAAACGTCCCAGTAATATCAAGGTTGGACTTAAAGAAAGCAAGAGTAGCCACAAAGAACAAAACACATCTCAAGGGCAATGACCAGCTCTTCCCACACCTCTACCCAAAGGCAGTCTGGCTGTTTATTATAGTGGTCTGAAGTCAGGCAGGCACAAGAACCTCTTTCTAGTACCTCTCTTCTAGTACCTCTCTCCATCCCCAGGCTGCCCTCCTGGCTGCTTCAGAACACACTGCTATGCAGCAGCATGGGCAATTTGATCTGGGAATAGATCAGTCTGCAAAGGAACTACTCTCTCAGGGCCAAAAAGAGCAATGATGAGAAGGAGGTATTGTTTTCACCAGGATTGTTTCCCTTACCTGGTTGACAACACAAAGAGCTCAGCTGGCACAAAGTGGGCAGCAGCTGACACCACCTAAGGTACCACAGGTGACCTGAGATGGGTAGAGCTGCAGGAGCACAAGTTAAGTCATTGCAAGCTCAACAGTCCAACAGTTGCTCGAAAAGCAACTTCTCTCTGAAGTCACCCAAATAGAAGAGTCTTGAAGAAAACAGCCATTGCACTGTGTCCTGTTTTGTCTAGAGCAAGCTCCAAGGTGTTTGTGCTGCGATCACCCATGGAAGTCACACTATTAAAGGAAAAATTCTGTCTGCACCACCAGAGTAAGTACTCAATGCATGAACATACCCTGAAGATATCTGACCTCTGTGTTAAAGCCATCAGGGAGAGGTAGCCTCCGTAGGACCAGCCGTGAATGCCCACACGCTCCAGGTCGATGAAGTCGTACTGCGACGCCAAATACTGCAGCCCTTCCACCTGGTCATCGATTTCTATCTGTCCCTGGCAGGGCAGAGACAAGGTTCTGTCAGTTACAGGCAGAAGTTACATTCTCAAGATTGCACAAGGTAACCACCTTCAGAGCTTTGGTACTCAAGAGTGATCCATGCTCAGAATACAACTGTCCTGCTCCATGTGGGCTGCAAATTTTATCTGTGAGGAGTCACAGCCTCGTTATGAACCACCCTGTGTCAGGTTGCAGCTTGTTCACAAGCTCAAACCACGACATTTTATCTTTCCCACATCGAGCATCTTTCCTCCCTCAACTCTCACCTACACACACTCTCTGTCCCCAAACCCCGGGAGTGTCACACAGGCAGTGCTAGGCACCTGTGCCAAACCAGTGCTTCAGCGCTGGTAACACTGGGACTCAAACCCATCTCTGGCTGAGAACAGAGCCAGATAGAGTCCACTTACCATTTTGTATTTAAAGGCTCCTTCAAACTTCAGCCCTCGGTGGCAGGAGCCCCTGTTGTCAATGACAACAACAACGTAGCCTAAAGAGGCCAAAGTGTTCAGTCGGAAGTACTTGATTCCTTTAAACCGGTTGTTCACCAGCTGTACCTGGAATACAAGAGCAGCACAGAACCCAAGAGGTCACCTCTTAATCCAGTTTCAGATTTTATTTGTATTTACCTTCCTTTAAATGCTTTATACCATTGTATAATGTAAGGTTTTCAGGATCCTACTCCCTGCTGAAGGATTCCCTCTCCCTGCTATGCAATAAACTCTTCCCCCAGTAAAACAAGCCATTCTGTGTCACAGGTATGAAGAACTGAACTGAGATCCAATGAGGCAACTGGAGAGAAGGAGGAGACAGAACTGGGAACAAGGACTACCTGATTCCCTTTTCTCCCAGTTCCAGCTCTGCTACTCCATACCTGTCCTCAGACAAGTGGCAGTGCCTGGATCCATGACCTGGGAACCATGAATCCTTACAGCACCTCTGGCCAAGCACCTACTCACCAAACAGGCAAAATGCCACCTGCTGCCCTCAGCACAGAGCAGGAATTGTTCCTGCAGGAGAGCAGTGGAGTGATCCCTGCCAGCCCATCCCACTGCTCACCAACTCACCTGAGGGCCTCCATAGATGAAGAGCACCGTGGGGTACTTCTTCCCAGGCTGCAGGTTGTGGGGTTTGTACATCATTCCATACAGTGTGAACCCTGTGGAGCTCTCGAAGGAGAACACTTCAGGGGGAATGTAATCGGGGAGAGGACCTGCCACGGGAGGGAAGAGAGAGCCTGGTTTAAACAGGAGTGGATGAGTAACACAGCTCTGCTGCACCACTGCCCTGTCACCAGTCTCACTGCAATCCCAGTGGAGCTCTCCCATGCTTTCCAGCGGATGTGGCTGGATCCAGGCAGAGACTGGGAATGCCCCAGCCCTAGGTGAGCTTTCTGAGCCCTATCACATTCCCGTCCCTGCTCTCCTGTGAACAACAGTAACTCTTCTCCCCTGACACAGAGCCATTACAGACGTCCCATCCCTTCCTAATCCCACTTAGGACTCGCTACATTACCACACAGAAAGCACAGGACATGGAGTATGCCTCAGGTAAGGAGAAATGAAAGGGAACAGAAATCCAGTGGAAGATTATAGCCCAAGAGCTGTCTCACAAAGACACGAGTAGGCAGCAGCACACACACTATTTAAGAAGTGCACCTCCCTCCCCAGGAACACACTCTTTAGCAGGCACATCACACAGAGCAAGTGAGTGCACTTAAATCCCTCGCTGAGCTAAAACTGGCAGGAGAAATTTGATAATTTCCACTTTAAATTCCTTCATGGTCTGTTTATATCCATTTGTTGCTGAGCTCAAAATGTCCCTCCTGTACTTCATAGAACTCCTCACACAAGCCTGAGTTTCAGAGACGAGTCTGGTCAGCCACAAGAGCAAACCTCAAGCAAGCATACGCTGGCATGTTTTTTATCCTGTGATCCTGCTTGTCCTTTTCCTGTTCCTCATCCATGCCATTACCTGCTGAATCTAAAATGGTAGCCCAGAATTCCTTAGTCCTATGAGCCGCATCATCTTCTGATCCTGTCAGCCGGTACAGTGACACACAGTGGGGGTTCTTCTGATTACTGTACTTGCTGATGAACATGTCACAGTCCTAGGGACAAAAAGAACATGCCTTAAACTCCTCGGTGCAGAGCCACAAGCAAGTCATCGTTTCTTTTGCATTTAGATCTTTCAGAAGATGCTTATGGACCAGATTAAACCAGAAATCGGAGTGCTTTTGACTCTGAAACACTACAGTCCTTAACACTCCAAACCTAAAGATACAGCTGCAAATCGAAGAGTGGCATGAGGAGCTTGTCACACACCTTCTTCTGGGTCATGAATTCCCAGCTGGATTCCCGGAACTCCACCCAATGCTGCCCAGGCTCATCTCCTCTGGTGATTGCTCTCTAGTCCACTGCAGGCAGAGAGTCAGGCTCAAAGAGTTTCAATCAATTCATCCCGGCTCCTTTTGCCTGAAGTGAGCTGGAGAGCAACGGAACCGGGAGGTCAACCAGGGTTTCCAGGGTGGTTTTACACACTGACTGTACAACGTACAGGAGGGCACAACACAGCCTAAAATCTGCTTTTGTTATATATAAATACTGCCCTGTGTGCTGAGTGACAGGACAAGCCCGGGCTGAGGCAGAGCAGCCCAGCCAGGCACAGGTACCTGGCTGACACAGCAGGCGTGCGAGTAACCGCGCTCTGTCAGGCGCTTCACTTCCCCGGGGTTCTCGTAGTTAACAACGTACAAGTGATGCTCCAGAGGTGAGTCTTTTGTGCCTTGAAAGTACACCAGCTTTTTGGCTTCATCCACATAGATCTGTCAGGAACAAAACAAACAGCACATCCCTCAATATCCAGTTCTGCCGCCTCCAAGTCTCCTCTGCATCCCTCCTGCCCCACTTCCAAAATGCTGAGCTGGAGCCCAGCAATATGCAAGGGATAAGCCAAACAACTGTTCTCACTGGCCACAACTCCCACAACTCTGTCAGTTTGATTCAAAGGATCAGAGAATTCATCCAGCTCAGAGGTAGAAGAGCAGCAGTTTGGGGACCATTCCCTCCCTCCTTGTGCAAGCTCACAAGTTACACAGAGCAGAAATACTGTGTATTTTGGTTAAAACCATACTGGATTAATAGATTTATGCTGATCTGATCCCTCCAAGGGACCATCTCCCTGCAGGGTGTGTGGCAGGATATCCATGAAGCAAGAGCAAGACTTACATTGGATCCATGTCTGCCAAGCACTTCCCATTCCCCACTGGTAATTGCTATCTCCTCTTTGATGAGGCACTTGAAGTCACCTGCAAATAGCCAATGTACAGAGATTTTTATTTCTAAAAATATTTTGTCACTTGCATAGAAATAAAGGTTTTACACTGAACAATAGGCAGGCAAAAGAAATATGAGGTGACAAAAATGGAGAATTTTGCAAGAACTCTGCTTTTATAAGACTATTTCCCTTAGAATAAGGGAGATTTAGCAAGAAAAAGAAGTCAGATGCATTCAGAGAAATCTAATCAACCCCAGACATAATGCTATGTGGAAAAAAGACCCACAACAGTTGCATGAAACTAGGACCTCTAGTAAAATTAGGTGTATTTTTTGTGCAGAGAGTTCAGTAGGTGCCTTTAACACACACTAAGTAAATTAAGTATCACAGCATGAAATTGTGAATTTAAGAACACATGCTGTGGGAAAAAACCACTCTGGGAGCTTCACACAGTGATTTCCTGCCTCTGAGCAAGACCAAGTTCCAGCAGCGAAGAGGAAAAGCCAACTATGTCTCACAGTATCACAGGGAGCTTGTTTCCCATCTGGTTTCTGGAAACTTTTCCCTCTAGTCCATAAGGAAGGATCGAGGTTAAAACTAAGGCATGCTGAAAACAGAATAACCCCTGTAGAATTTCCAGAGGAATGACTCTACGCTGAAGTGCTCTCCTGGACAACAGCAGAAGTTTCCAATAAGACAATAATTCCTGCCAACTGGAAGGACATTTATTTCCTCACTGGTCAGCAACAAATGCCCAATTAAAGCACAAGAATAATTCCCCTTACTCGGAGCAGGGAGGCCTCCACAGGAGCGTTTGTACTTGCTCTCCTTCAGAACCGCGGTGACCTTGTACAGGTGCCGGAAGCCTGTTTTGCACTCGGAGGCAAAAATGAATTCTATCTCATCTTCGTGGGTTTGAGGGAAGACATGGAAGATATCGTGGATCTGAGGAGACAGAGCAGCAGATTATTGTTATCAGCAGGACTCTGGCACTGCAGTCACACAAAATATGTTCCTCTTGCTGCTCAACACAGACCACGCAGCCCAGGCTAACTGGGTGCAGCACCGTCCCTTACTGGGAGAACCAGTTACACTTGGAGCCAGGGGGGTCTGCAGCCAGCGCCACTTCCCCACAGCTCCAGCCTTACGCCAGTCTAACTCTATATCCACCAAACTAATTAAGTTTTTCTGCACCTGCCCTTCTAGCTTACACACAGAGGTGGTCCAGCTCTGCAGACCTCTGTCCTGTGCTGCCTGCAAGTGAAGGATTATTTAAAGGATGAGCTGACATCATCTTCCCACTCATCAACATGTCAGCTCTTGCTTCAAGGGACAATCTTTGGAGCACTTGGGAGCATTTATCTTCACAGTATGAGCTGCCAGTCAAGAACCGCTTCAGACAGTAAAAATAATGCAGAAAGGGAAACTCACTGCACCATCCTGAAACCAAACACTTACTAAGGAGAGAATGTGGTACCATACAGAGCACTCGCTGTACAGGGACCATTCACTGGAAGGCTTTGTGCAAATGTTCTCTGCTGAAAGATCCAACTATGTGCCAGTGATTGATGCTCCCAGGCACATCTCCAATGGGATGTCACTGCAGAGACACGGATCTTCACGTGCAGCAGTGTGAGGAGAGGCACAGTTTACAGCAGCGACCAGGCACACCCATGACTGCTCTCAGCACAGGCCCTGCAGTTCACTTTCCAGAACATCACACCCTCAATCTGTTTCACCAGACCAGATGTAGCTCAGGAGGGGTTCAGTGCCTCTTAGCTGACTCTCAGGACTTGTTCAGCCAGTGTCATCTTGATACAGCTTTGTTGCCTGGAGAATATTTCATCTGGTGGCACTGCTGGTGCTAACAATTGGCACCAAGAAGCTAGAGAGTGTCAGTGACTGTGGGCAAGGGGATACCTGGGAACACCAGAGCCCTGGGCTCTGCTCCTGGCTCTGAGCACTGCATAGACTCAAGCAAAGCAGCTCTGTTTTCACATCCCAAATCCGTTCTCTACATCCTGTTTTTTACAGCAGGAAGCACTGAACATGCACAGAACTTGCACAATGGGATCGCTCTCCTTGGCAGCACAGTAACACCAATGTTGCTAGAGTGCTACAAATTGTCAGAGAAGGCTGAAATTCAAATTCTTACATTTATCCAGATGTCTGTCGTTTCTTCATAAATAATGAAAGGTGTAACAGAATCCGGTACAGCATCAATAAGTTTCTGTCTTTCCATTGCATCATCTTCTGTGGGGATGAATAATGCAGGAGGGATCAGGACTATCTGAAGCCGAGTTTGGGAGCGATCCAGCAAGATGGACCAGATGCTGTTGAAGACACAGATATTAGAGAAAATAACATGCAACCATGAGTATGACACAGGTCTGAAAATCTCAGCAGACACTCAGTAGCACTAGGCGTTTCGAGGGAGTCAAGAATATTCAATTGCAGATTAAGTCACGTGCAAAATTTCACCCACATAAACAAATTTCTTCCATAACACAAGAACCTATTTCGCTTCATTTTAATATTGCATAAGCACTGCAAGTTCAAAAGTTTAACTCATTCTGTTCTCCCCGATTTGAATTGTGCTTCATGGGAGAAAGAGAAGAGAAAAATCAGAGGGAAAAATGAAGCAGAAAAAATTTCAATTGAAATTTCAGGATGCTTGTGAAAATACTATTGTTAGATCTACACCTGGCAGAGAATAACACTGGCACCTAACGGGACCAGCAGCAGCCCCTGCCATATTCTGATAGCTTTACATGTAGCTCCAACAATAATCCTGCAAAAAGCAGGATAACGTAGCAAATGTGCCCCTGGATTTCTTCCACATTTGGATGGGAAAGAAATTAAAAAGGTGAAAGCCATCTTTAGATTCAAAAACTGGAGGAGTGCAATTCTAGAAAACAATGGAGTCATTTGGGTTGGAAAAGACCCTTAAGATCATCGAGTTCAACTCCAGCACTTCCAAGCCCACCACTAACCATGTCCCCAAGTGCTACATCTACACAGCTTGAAAGTCCCTCCAGGGACGGTGATTCCACCACTGCCCTGGGCAGCCTGTGCCAGGGCTGGACAACCCTTTCAGTGAAATACCCTTTCGGAGAAGCTTCTGGTGAGTTAGAAACACTGTACTACATCATCTACAGGGTTAAAATGACATGCAAATGTAAGTAGCACTTACAGCAGGTTTTCTGATCAGTAAGTCTGGTCAGCAAGGATGGTCCAGTGGTTAGGGCGCTAGCCTAGGGCCTGGGGGACCTGGGCTCATTTCTCTCCTCAGCCACAGACTTCCTGCGTGACCATGGCAAGGCACTTAACCTCTCTGGGCTTCAGTTCCCCATCTGTAAAATGGGGATAATAGCACTGCACTCTCTCTCACAGGGATGCTGAGAGGACACACACATCAAAGGCTGCGAGTGCCCAAACCCAAAGCAGTAGGGCCAGGGAGCAGAGAAAGACACAAGGAGGGCTCTGGTTTGGCTTTTGGAAAAATGGTCCCCTTTGCACAAACAAGTTGGTAGCAATGTAAAAGTGAAAGCAGGCTTAAGCTGGAAGAAGACAGAGACCACTACAATCTGCTTCTGACTGTATGACCCCAAACCCTCTGAGCAGAGACAGGATTAACATACGCACTATTTTCCTTCTGGCGTCCACCCAGCTCTAGCAATGTACTCTACTCCTTCAAAGAGGATCTCGAAGGGCTGAACTAGCTCTTTATCCACAACATCTGCAATCTGTTGACAAAGCAGCAATTCAGTGACACTGAGATGAACCCCCCACAACCAGTTTTTCATGCACGATGAGAGCCTGGACACAGAAGACTTTTTCTGTCCAGCTCATGCAATTTAGATTGTTCAGCCTTTGCAACACACGGGACTGAACCCCGCCTGTAGCCAGACCCCAGTACAGCAGGAGAGCTGCACATTGCCAGTACAGCCAGGGCTGGGACCAGAGAAATATGGATGCTGCTCACAAACCCATCATTCATCTCACACAACTCATTTGAACTCTTAGATCCCCCCTGTAAAGGGAGGTGATTTGTACCGAGCTGTTTTGTAGGGTTTTCATGGATAGGTGCTGAACATCCTGCATGACACCCAGTTATCAATGTGGTTCTAATTCATATGCAGTGCTGCAGTGTCCCTGCTGGGACTGGGAACAAGCCCCAGTGGTCCCCAAAGGGTCCTGAAGGCTTTCCCTGCCTTTGCTGGCTGACACCAGCATCACCATCCCAGCAGGTGACTGCTGATGGCTGAAGTAGCTCAAGAGTTGGGAGAATTCCAGTAATTTAGGGCTGTTAATGTATCTGTTTAATAAGATTGATTTCCCATCTGTCCAAAGATCTTGGACTGGGCTGTGGAAATTTCTGAATCTGTCTAAAAAATCCCAGGGCAAAAGCAAAGTTCATCTCTTTCCATATGTTCATGCTTTTGTAAGGTGAGATACTGTATTTGCAATCCAATTTTCCCAATATCTGCAGCCAATCAAGAGATCAGCCACCTAAGAAGTTCTAACCATCCACACCTACAATACTCTGCTCTGCAGCTGAGTCCACACACCAGTGGTAGCGAAGGAAAGCACAGCCTTGAGAAATACTGCTGCACACTGAGTATCTGCACAGGAATGAGCCAAGGGCACTGCCTCCAGAGAAGCCAGGAAGCCATCACAACCAGGAAAGCTTCTTTGTACAGAACTGGAAAATGAATTTTACATAAAAAACCCCACAGCAATTAAATGTATTTGGCAAACAAACTTACTCTGCCTTCCGCATTGATTGTCACTTCAGAGATCTTGAAAGTGACCTTTGGATTTGCTGTACCTATAAAAACAGATGTTAGCAGTCAGGCACCCATTGTTTGCTGTGCATTGTTGTGGTGTTATTCATAGAGGACTGGAAAAGGCAAACGGCAGAATGCTCTTTGATCAAATAGCCTCCCTGCATGTGTGAGAGACAGCACAGAACCAGGCAGGGAAAAAAGAAACTGCAAACGTGAGGAGATTTAGAAGATGTAATCCTGCAAACAGATCAAGAGCCATGCTACTGTCACAGTCAGTCTTCTCTCCCACAGCCAGTGGATGCATTTACAGGGTAGAAGTAAACGCTCAGGAGTTACTGGGATAGCAAAGCAAGCTGTGGGTCACTGGCTGTTATTCCAAGATACGCAGAAAGTGATCCAGTGCTAAAGAGCATCTGTGAAAATTGAACACCTAAAAACCCACTGCCATCACTAGTGCCATCATGATAATAAAGCCACATATTGTTTAAGGGATTTGGGCTTTCGTTAGCTTGTTTTCTTTGCATTGAATAGAGCCATGGCAAAATACTCTCAGAAATCTGCGTGTTCACAAGCACCAAAAAACCTTGAGGTGTCACCTCTTGCTTCCCAGCCTCACACTGAGCCTTTCTCTCTCCTTGATACAAGTAGTAAATCAGGAGAAGCAGAAAGCTTTTCCAGTGAATTGAGGAATCGACAAGATCTGAATGAATTCTGCAGCTTGAGAAGGTCAGCCAAACAGAAGATATTTCTCCAAAAAATGAAGATTTCAGGAGTGAGGAAAGAGAGCAAACCACTGTTACCTGAGCAATGTGTCCTGCTGTGACAGCAGGGACATTTCAGAAGGGTTGAACTATTCAAACTTGCCCCACACCTGACAGTGAATCAGCCCTCAGCAGGTCTCCTTAAATCCCACTTCCCTGCTTCCAGTGGCACTCCACTTCAAGCCTGCCCTCAGCCCTTCACTGCTGAAGCCTCCAGATCATCCACTGTTTGCAAACACGACCACAGGTGGTTTTCCTGGCAGGCTGCAGCAGGACAGGTTTCCTGTTCAAAGTCCAAAAGCGATCCTGGAGATCAGAGTCCTCCAGAACTTGAACTGCCAGGGCACTGCCAGCAGCTAAACAGAAACCCTCCCAAAACCCCAAAAGGCTGTAATTCTGGAGCTGTTCCCTCAGAAACACAGGGCTGTAATGAGAATCAACTCCTCAACAACTCAGGTCTTCCAGGATCCCAGAGAGTGGCTCAAACAGTGACAATGAGAGAGGGTTCCTGCCAACTCCTGACACCCAGAGCCCCCAGTAACCACACGGCTGCAGTATCAGCACAGTCACCAGTGATTCATCCAGCCTCCACAGCAGCTTCCCCAAACACATCTCCACCACCTGGACACCAATTCAAAGACTACTCAACACCTCTCTGCTCTAGGCTTGGACAGTCACTGCTGTCAGGCACATGGAATAAAACAGGAGTCTTTCAGAAACAGGGATGTAAGGTCTCAGGGTCTCACCGGTTTTGGGGTACCGGAAGGAATCTGTTCTTCTCGTCTCCAGCATGGGTGATGTGACATGGATAATTTCCACCTCTGACTCATCGTTTTCTTCATAAAGAATTTGAAGAACTTTACCCCCATCCAGTGCTGTAAATGAATTAACATTACAGAATGACAGAACGGAATTATCAGTTATTGCAGGCGTCAATATTCTCTCAGGAGCACAAGCAGATTGGAAGGATGAAGAAAAATCCAACAAAGCCTGTGATTCATGTTTCATTAAGCAAAACACTGAGACTCCTACAACTCCCACCACTGTTGTGAGAAGTGAAGTCTCTCCCCCCAGTGCTCACAAGGCCGCTGTAACCTGCCCCCTGTCTGACAGCTCCAAAGGAGGCCATTCCCATCTTGCATAAAGATAAGAAGGAGGAAGAGAGAGCTCTGCACTGGACAGGGCCTGTCAGACACACTGGATCCCCACACTTACTCGGCTGTGCCTTTGGGCACCACCAGTAGCCAGTGTATCTGTCAAACTCCTCCTGCAGCACAAAAGTAGCCACGCCTGCAGATTTTGGATCCTCCTCAACATTGGCCAGTTCTAAAAAAAGACACCAAAGAATTAGTTCATGATGTGCTGCAGAACCAAACCAGTTCTGCATTATCCCAATCACAGCCCAAGTTCACCCCCAGGGAACAATTACACGATAATAAATCTGACTTCTCAGCAGATTTGTTTTCTGCTTCCAGCCTTCTCTGTTCATATATTTAGGGAGGATTTAATCCTCTCTGACATGGCAGCTTCTTTTAGGAAAAGAAAGCCATTTTCTCTTCTTACTTGTACCTAATCAGGCTCTCAATTAGTCAAACAAAGAAAATGTTCTCTCTACCTGAGTTTAGTGAATTTGAACTACAACTTTTAAGAAAATCAAAACCCCAAACCTTTCTGAACAACTGAAACCGAAAACGGGAACATTCAGAAAAATGAAAGCATCAGTATTTCATTCACTGTACGAACCAAAAGTAACAGACTTACATAACATCTCAACATGATGACATATCCATAGGGCTTCAATATTTTTCCTGTTACCCTGGAGGTAACTTAGCAGCGCTCCATAAATAATTATCATCTGAGAAGGAGTCATTGCTACAGTTTATTTTTACTGTACTTACATAATATTTTAATATTAAGCATTTAAATAGTCTAAAGCATTATTATAAAGTGCCAGAAATTTCAATTGACTAAAATTTAAATTATATAGTTTAAATGCAAAACGCAATTGATTTTTAAGGTGTTTTATCCACAACTTCGCGTTTTCTCTCTTCCAAGATAAATGCCTAAAGCAGAGCTGAAGAAGGTAAGAAGTGAGAATCTAAGTTATTGAGTATGAGGGGCCAGCAGAAGCCCCACTGCTATTCGGAAACTGCTTAAATTGTTTCTAAAAGTCTCTGCAGCCTGATTTCACTGACAGAAACTTTCCTCCAGCTCTGTTCCACCCACAGCTCCTCCACACAAAAAAGGCTGTTCCAGTGAAAAGCAATGTGCTGTGTTTCAGGAGAAGAGCCCTTCCATATGTGTCCAACAAACAACTCACTCTGCCAGATTGCACAGTGCAGGGAAAAGAATCATCCCACAGGATCTGCACTGCAGGAAGTCTAGAGAATGTGACAAACAAGGTGGAATAAACAGTGGCCATTACCCCCACTTCAGGAGAACCTTTCGTGCCATTGCTTAATGCGGTCTAGCAAGAACAAGTGCAGAGGAGGTACAGGAATTTAATTCAGGATGCATTACCATTGTGCACAAATGTCAGCCTCCTTTCTTCCCTGGATTCTATGTTAGATATCCAGATGTCATTGCAATGGATAAATGCAATCCAGTTTGGATCAGCTGGACAAAGCTTGGGATCCATCCGGATATTTGGACAGCTGGTCTCTACCAGAATGGGTCTTAAAGGCTGTTGCTGTTTGGAATTAAAAAAATAAAAAGAAGCACAGTAAGATACGATAACACAGGAACACATCCACCGAGTAACCTGGATTTCAGAAGACCACAGTAGTGTGGACACTGACTTCAAATACACGTTTAGAGAGGAATCTATCCACTTTACACACAGAAAAATACTATGCAGATATTTTATAGGGAAAGTTGTGCCTCTACCATGGTCTCACCAAGCCTCTTTCTCCAGAGGTGAGAATCAGCCCCAAATCAGACGGCAGCTTGTGTAGAGAAGCCTGGCACAATCTTAAAAACAGCACCCTAAAAGGGGCTGGCAGAATGTGCAACCTTGTCCTCCAAAAGCAACTCAAGATACAGTAAATTACCCCGACAATAGGTTTAGACAAACACCAGGCATCTGTTATAATAATAATAAATTATTTCAGCTTTAAAGCCAGCTTCAGCACCAGCAGAATGAAGGCTGCTTGTTCTGCAAGTTGTATAGTCAAATGGTGTAAAAATGGTGTAACACATCCAGCACTGACCACGGAACAGTGACCTGGAAACTGCGGCCTGGGGACAAAAGTTGTGGCTGATGTGACGTCTGACTCCATGGAAGAGCACAGAGCCTTTTGTTGCTTTTTATGGACACTGCTAGTCATGAAAACTTTAACAAATTTGGTGTCCTGCCTTGCTGCCACAATTCTACCATTTCTTATAGCCCTGCATCTGAGTTTCTACAATCACGGAAACACACCCCTGTGGATAACCCTGTTCCCAGGGTTATCAAGGTCACTTCCTGTGCCCGTGCAATAACTGCTGATGATCAGCTCTTTGCTCTCACTCCAAGCCAAAGGAGATTCTTGCCAGAGCAAAGTCCTGCAGAGAGACAGGAGATGAGTAAACTCACAGTGAATCCATGCGGGCCTCCATCTTTCACATGATAAATCCCACTCCCCGCCTGGAACAGGAAGGTGCCGCTCTCCCGGTGGTAATCATAGGAGGCAATCCCAACGGTGCCAATCCGCTTCCTCTCCCGCAGCAACTCCTCTTCCCGGGAGTACATGCCATAGTCCAGGATGGCCTGAAAGCAGGCAGAGAAGCCCAATCAACACCTCTGCTCTGCACGCCTTACCCCGCTTCCAGGAGCAGATGGCTGAGCAGACATCCTCCTCCTCCGGAATCCTGCTGCCGGCTGTAAGCCCACTCCTGCTTTGCCTCTACCAGCAGCACTCGTAGGTGCAGGCCATGATCAGATCCCACACAACCCTAAACTGACAGCCACTCCTCCCATAGCAAGGCCAGCATTATTCCCAATATTCCCCGGTATAAGAGAGATCAGACTGAGGGTCTGTTATTTCTAGAATGAGCAGGAGAGGCTTTGCTCACTTTCACAGACATGCAGTGACTGGTCTGGTGGGAGGAGAGCACAGCCAGATTTTTATGTCTGGCTGACAGCCCCAGGAAAAATACACCTCATTCCATGTGGGGTTTGTCCCACCTCCTCCAGCCTGCCATGGTGCATGGGATGGGATGGGACGGTGCGGGCTTGCTACGTGCAGCAGGGAAAAGGGAATCCACATCCCAGTGAGTGGGAAAGGGATCCTCTGCTCCAGCATGAGTCACGGAGCCACCGACTGATCCTCGGGGGAATCATCACTTCCCCTGCAAGACAGCAGGGAAGTGATCAGAGACTCCAGGCTCCTTCAGCAGTCCCCAGGATCTCACAGCACAGACCTTGATGCAAATTAGCACTTGCCATCTCTGCCAGCAAAGGAATCATCCAGCACACAGAGAGGATGGAACTCCAAACACTGAGGAGAGAGCTGTGCTTCATTTTGGGATGGCTGCAGGGTTGGCACGTACAAGGAGAATCTTTACATTTTTAAGACATTAAACTTCAAATTTTCAGGATGAAAACCCCAAGTCCCACGTGCTTGAAGCAAGAAGGAAATCAGGACCCACCGGAAAAAGATCCAGAAGAGGCTTCCAGGAAAGCAGCAGGACGGCAGCTTTGTTTATGGTTTTGGGAATTTCAGAGTAGAAGAGTGTGTTCTCCCTGTTCTCCCCAGACATTGCTATCGTGAGAGTGAGGTAAAAAAAAAGTATATTAGCTTTCTATTAATAATCCAAACATTCTCAAAGGATGCCCAGGAACAGTTTCCCAGGCCCTCCCTACCAGTGAGAGAGAGAGACCTACTGATGGTCTCTGCACTGCAGCCTTGCTCTGGGAATTCCCTGCTTCACAGAAATGCAAGTCACAGAGAAGGCAGAGAACAATGACACCCAGGCTTACCCCATGCTGCTCGAAGCACTCTGTGTCTTCTTACTGCCCTTTAATTCCATAAGCTTTATAAATCAAGGAAGGCTTTTGTGCCAGTTCCCCTGTCTGGGATACACAGCCTGTGTTTCAAAGGTAACGGATCTTTAGGGAGGTTTGGACATCCCTTTCCTGCTCCTCTCTCTCAATGCTGTTCAATTTCTGAAGGCTCCTGCCCAGGCACATGGGATCAGCCTGGGATCAGCCCAGAGCGAGCCAGGCGTGCTCCAAGGGAAGGCCAAGCCTGATCTATAGCTCAGGAAGCGGCGCTTGGGAAACCAGAGCTCATCCCAGGGGAATCAACCTCAACCCACCCGTGATGTGCTTGAACTCAGCATCATCCAAGGATTATGACTCCCACCCTCTGAAAAGCGGAAAAAGAAGCAGACCAGCAGTTTTCTGACTATGTCACTGCACAGCACATGCAAAGACTCTGTGAATCACAAACCTGAGCTTAAGCAAGTAGCCTAACTGGCAAGCAGTGGGGCCAGAACACGGCTCTGGCTCCTAGGCCTCTGCTTCAGCCATTGCTTCTCTCCCTAATCCAGGATTTATGTTCAGCTACTGCAGCTCTTGACAAAAGCACTCCTCCACTACCCTGCTCCAAAAAGCCACTCAAAGGGTTGCTCACAGTATCACTTATGGTGCCAAATCACTTCTATCAAATGAACATTAATTAGTGAAACAATGCACAAGTGAGGCACTGAATCCAAGAACAACAAACTACATCAAGTTTTTTATTATGAAGACCAAAAATATTGAGAAAAGTATTTACTCTTTAAGCTGCCCCTGACCTACGCTGCTATTTATTCCCCACAGGATTCCTGGAAAACCTGCTCCATTGGTAGCTGAGGCACAAAGGACTTTCAAAATTACACTTAAAATCTCTGCTTTGGAAGGAAACTTTGAAGGAGAACAAGGTTCCACCCAACAGCTGTAATAAGAGAAAGGAGATAAACCTGCATAGCTTTTGGAGAGAGTATAAACTTGAGGTGAGAGAAAAGGGACTGAACAGACTTCCAGCTTGGGAACATGCCCCAGAGGACACTTCCCAGTTCTTTTCCAGGCCTAATGGGCCACCTCCAATCATGCCACTCCCATGGGAGATTATCTCACAAGTTTTAATGAGATATTACGATCACAACCACGACTTTTGACCAGCCAGCGTGGTCTGGAATCCCTTTTGATTTAACTGCCAGGAACACTCAGCTGTCAGGAACAGTCAATCCCAAACAGCCCTGCAGTGACACTGTCACAGCCAGCTCACCCAGATAGTAGATCCTATCGGAATGAGGTCCTTCGGGATCATTTTTCTTCACAAACGTGAAGTCATGAGGGGCTTTTGCCATCATGTATCCATGATACTTCCGTGTGTCTGTGAGCAGTTTCCGAAGCTGGCTCCAGGAATGCCTCTCTACATAGAAAGGTTCCAGTTTTGGCTGCTCCTCTCTCGGGACCTGCTCCTCGCGACCCGCAGTCTCAAAGATTTCCAGGCCCGGCTGTTCAGTTTCCATGGCTGCTGCCATGTTGCATGTTTCTGGAAAAAACACAACAGCAGAGCTTCAGCTCCAGCAAACCCTCACTGCACACTCCCAACGCACCCCACAGCAAAAACGCTTTAAGAAAACCATCATCTCATGTGGGGAATAAAACCCACAGCAGAAGGAAGAGGACTAGGAAATATTTTTCTGCTCTGGAAAACAGCCTTTCAGAACGGGACTATGGACTTCATGGAGCCACAGATTTATTGCTGTGTTTCCTATGCCCACACGTACCAACCACTCATTTAGTTCATGAAGTGAATAAATTCTTCCTCTTTAAGCTCCTACCTTCTTCTTTCCCCTCGAGGCCTCCACAAATATCACCTCACTACACTGATATCAGAACAGGGGAGAACGAGGAGTGGAGCAAGAGCTGGGACAAACAACTGCTTAAAAGAAATAACACTGGTAGCTGATCTGGAACCATCAGGCCACACAACAGGCTTGGGCAGCTCATGTCTTTATTCTCATTATTCTCCCAAAACTTCTTGGGTTTGTTTGCATCTCCTTTCGAACTAAGCTCAGAAGGGTCTAGCAGTGATCAACGCTATTATATCATCCCAGTTACAAGTACCAGAGGGGGACACAGTGAAAAACGCATTTCCCAAACAGATTTATCTGCAACACAAGTCTTATCTGCCCAACAGGTTGTTAATTCAGCAGATATCTCTTCCTGCAGTCAGCTGTGCTTTGCAAAGTGCATCGGAGCTGAAATTATCAGACCAGACATCTGGCAAGAGGAAACCAAGTCCTCTCACTGTAAATCCCAGAGCCGAGGGCAGCTCCAAAAGGATCCAAGCTATGAACTCCTGTCACATAGTTCACTCTTGGAGAGCCCAAGGCGTGGGATTGTCAGTCCTCAAAGGGAGGGAGGGGGTCTCTATATATAGCACGGAAAGACTGCACAAGCGTGGTGTACGCTGCTGGGCAGAGCATGTCGGCCTGAGCCTGACAAAACACTAACACAGCCTAAATAAAGCATTTCCCTCGAGCAAACAGGCACTGAGGGACCGCTGCAGCTCAAGGCACAGGCTTGGGCAGCCGGCAGAGCTCTCTGATGGCCTGGCTCTCTCACGGATCTGCAGAGCAGCTGAGACATCTCCCCAGAGGAGCGAAACAGACATGATCTGCACCTTGACACAAACCCACCTTAACACGAATAGTTTAGCTTCAACTTTGGCAACACAAACCCAACAAACACAGGTCTTTCTTCTGCCCACACTATTTACAGCACAAAAATCCAGAACACAAGAGCCCTGTCCATCTGGAAGAAGGGTTCAAGGCATGCACCGAGCAGCGCTGTGCTCGAGACAGAGTCAGGAACCGACAATGAACCTGCAAACCTGAATCGCAAATCTCGTCTAATCTGCACAATTCCAACAAAGAAAAAAACTCCTTTCCCCACTCCTTTGCCCCCGGATGCTGCTATTTCTTAACCCGACCTACTTCTCGCAGGAAAAGGGATAAAAACCGAAGAGCAGCAGACGTTAACGAGCCAACAGCAGTGGGAACGGCCACCCGGCACGGGAATGTCAGCCCAGGGTGATGCTCCCGGGAGTTCCTCCACGACCGGGGACAGATCCCGGGGGACCCTCCACAGCCAGGAGAGGACCTCGGGGGATCTCTCCACGTTCGGGGGCAGATGCCAGGGCGCTCTCCCCGACCGGGGACAGATCCCGGGTGAGCCTCCACGGCCAGCGTCAGATCCCGGAGGAGCCTCCACGGGCAGTGGCAGATGCCGGGGCACCCCTAAGGCCGGGGACAGATCCCGGGGTGGCGACGGGCAGATCCCGAGGGTCCCTCCATGGCCGGGGCGGCGGCCAGGCCTGGCCGGGGGCAGAAAGCCTGGTCGCCCCAGGTCAAGCCCCCTCCTCCCGCCCACCTCAGGAGTCCCAAGGCCCCCAGGGATCCTCGTCAGAGCGGAGCACCCTGCCCGGCCTCCCGGAGTCGCCCCCGGTACTCACGGCGCTCCGCGGCGGCGCTGCTGCCGAGCCGCCCCGCCGGGCCGCTGCTGCCGCTTCCGCTTCCGCTTCCGCTTCCAGGAGCGACCACGGGCACAGCGGCGTGCGGGCGAGGGCGCCGCCTGCCGGCCGGGAGGACCGAGGGCGAGGATGCGACACCCAGCCGGGCACGGGGACCGGGACACGGGACACGGGACACGGGACACGGGACACGGGACACGGGACACGGGACACGGGACACGGGACACAGGGATCCCTTGCACAGGGACTGGGACAAACACACACACTACACCATGCACGGAGGTCATGTCACGCAACCCCCCACTGCAAAGGGACTCTGCAGTTTCAAAAATCGCTTTTTTTTCTTCCCCCAAAATTGCTACCACTTCCACACTGATATGCTTCACATAGGTGAAAGAAATTCCCAGCTGTAATAATGAGTGTTAAACCCAGGGCACACCCAGGCTCCAGAGCAGGGAACCCCCAAAACACTCCCAGGCTCCAGAGCTACGAGCCCCCAAAACACCCTCAGGCTCCAGCAACGTGAGCTCCCAGCCAAATGTTTCTATAGTGCTCAATTTCCCTTTGCAAAGCACAGTCCCTTTTTTCAAAGGAAAATATTTTCTGACCCCCAATAAACCAGAAAAAATAACTTTTCTGCAGGCGCTCCCTCCTAAATGCATGTGCAGGTGGAAGCTCCGGGTCACACCAGGACCTGAGGGCTGGTTTTCCCCACACGCTGCCTCAAAGGGTTCGTGAGGTTTGTGTTCCGAAATAAAGCCTCCTGGGGACCATTGCTACAGCTCACCCGACCTTCTGCGGCAGCTTCCCAGCAGCGGGGGCTGGCAGAGGCTGGGAATCCTCCATCCAGGGCCAGGCTGGGGCCTGGACCTCGTGTGTCCATACCAGAGATTCACACGGAAAACCCCGAGGCTGGGGGAGAGAGGTCGTGCCAGGATGGGTCGGAGGGCGGATGGATCTGCTGCTGGAACGAGGATGGCCATGGGCAAGGGGCCCCTGTGTGAGCTGAAAGTGAGGGGTGGCCTTTTTGGAAACAACACTGAAGTCAGTGCTGTGCTTTTTTAGCCTTATTATCATAGAATCATAGAATAGCGTGGGTTGGAAGGGACCTTAAAGCTCATCCAGTTCCAACCATATGCAGGGCCACCTAAATCAGGTTGCGCCAATCCCCATCCAACCTAGCCTTGGACACTTCCAGGGATAAAGCAGCCACAGCTTCTCTGNTCTGCGGCAGCTTCCCAGCAGCGGGGGCTGGCAGAGGCTGGGAATCCTCCATCCAGGGCCAGGCTGGGGCCTGGACCTCGTGTGTCCATACCAGAGATTCACACGGAAAACCCCGAGGCTGGGGGAGAGAGGTCGTGCCAGGATGGGTCGGAGGGCGGATGGATCTGCTGCTGGAACGAGGATGGCCATGGGCAAGGGGCCCCTGTGTGAGCTGAAAGTGAGGGGTGGCCTTTTTGGAAACAACACTGAAGTCAGTGCTGTGCTTTTTTAGCCTTATTATCATAGAATCATAGAATAGCGTGGGTTGGAAGGGACCTTAAAGCTCATCCAGTTCCAACCATATGCAGGGCCACCTAAATCAGGTTGCGCCAATCCCCATCCAACCTAGCCTTGGACACTTCCAGGGATAAAGCAGCCACAGCTTCTCTGGGCAACCTGTGCCAGTGCCTGGCCAGCAGAAGGTCCTCGGGCACGTAATGATGACCGTGTAAGAGTTTTAACAGGCTGGGCCTCACAGCTCCAGGACTGGTATTTTCTGAATTCTAACCAGCCTCTCCTGTCATGGCTGAGATGAGGTCGGGTCTCTTCTACCAGGTAACAGGCTACAGGACAAGGGAAACGGCCTTAAGTTGTGCCAAGAGAGATTTAGTTTGGATATTAGTGAAAATTTCTTCACAGAAAGGGTTGTTGAACACTGGCACAGGCTGCCCGGGGCAGCGGTGGAGTCCCCATCCTGGAGGGATTTCAAAGCCGCGTGGATGTGAGGGCATGGCTCAGTGGTGGCCTCGGGAGGGCTGGGGAATGGCTAGAATGGATTGCGGAGGGCTTCCCGAACGCAGACACCGCTGCGGCTCGGTGACTCCCCGCGATGAGGCGGGCGGAGGCGCTGAGGGGGCCGAGCCCCGGCGGCGCGCGCAGGCGCNGCGCAGGCGCGGGGGCGCCGCGGGCCGGTGCGGGCCGGGACGATGGCGGGGCCCAGCCTGCGGCCGCACGTGCACTGGGCACAGCGGCACCGCGAGCTCTTCCTGCGCGTGGACCTCAGCGACGTCCGGGTACGGCCGCCACACGGCGGGGACACGCGGGGACACCCGGGAGGGGACACCTGCGGACACACGGAGGGGGTGACACCTGGGGGACGCCGGGCGGGGACACCTGTGGGGGATTGGCTGTGGGGGGGGCCCTCACCCGGGGGG
>VZTF01003047.1:135779-155995 GCA_013397755.1 Cnemophilus loriae | reverse complement strand
GACCCCGGGGGGGAGGTCCCCTGCGGGTCACCGCCCTGGGGAGACTCGCCGGCGGGAGGGGAACACCTGCGGGACCCGCGGGGGTGGCTCGCCTGCGGATCCCGCCGGGGGCGGCGGCAGCGGGGGGGTCCGGGGAGGGCCGTGCAGGCGTGGGGCCGGCGGGATGCCCCGGGGTGGGTGCGCTGACCCCCGCGGGTGTGTGAGCTGCCAGCTAATGCATGTTCTCCCTCCGCAGAACCCGGACATCACCATCACCGACAATGTCCTGCACTTCAGAGGTAGGGGCTCCATCGGGGGATCTCAGTCCGGCCCCCACCCCGGGGCTGCCGCTGTCCCAGTTGTCCCCGCCGTGGGGTGCCTGGTTCCTGGCGGTGGCAGGAGCCACCGTGCTGGGCATGTTCACATCCACCACTCTCCCACTCACAGCCCTCTCTGTTCCAGCCCTGGTAACCACAACAGGCCCTATCTTATCTGACAAGAAAACCCCAAGCTCCCCATATTTAAATACCAGTGGAATTTCCATATATCCTTCCCATCCCGGGCCAGCCGAACCCTGGAGATAACTCACAGCAATTTTTCCTTTCACAAAGACATTGTATGCAATTCTTATCGAGCCTCCACATCAGGAAGTAGTGCTTCATTTGGAAACTAAAGCAGATCTCACCCTGAAAGATGGGTTTTTTGCAGCTGGACAGCTGCACATTCCAGCACGACAGAGCTGGTGCTGGTTGGCATGGCCGGGTAGTGCTGAGTATCTGCTGTCACTGGTTTTTTTGGGTTTTCTCCTTTATTTGGTGGATTTTTTTTAAGATGCCTCATTAGGAGCTGCTGCCTGCCTGGCGAGCCGCAGCCAGGCCATTTGATAGGAGGGTGTTGCACATCTCATTCTCTTTGGGATCAGTTTACGGCATGGAAGGGTGGGAATTAAACACAGTGTGCAGGGCTTTGGAGCCCTTCCAGGGGCAGGATCAATGTGGGAGATGATAAATGAACGTGCCCTCGTGCTGTTTGTTGGGAGGGACTCCCCACATCACCCTCCTACACACCCAGCAGCACCCATCTCCCTGGGTGCTCCTTCATCAGTGCGGAGGCTGGATCCCTCAAAGGAAGGAGATTTTCAGCTGGATTTGAGTTATCCGTGAGCAGCCTTTTGAGCGCCTCTTTTGGGAATTTCACACGCTGCCTTCCTGCAGCAGGGACCCTTTCCCAGGGTGGTGCTGACTTGCAGCAGCTTTAGCTGCTGACTTCTGCATCTGCCCCTCCAAGCAACGTTTTGGTGTCTTCGCTGTAATTGTGTGGTTTCCTCTTGCCTCCTAGGAAGGCAGGAAGAAAGTGCTGTATATAAGTGCTGAATATTTCCGTGTACAAAGCATCGTTTGCAGGTGGAGTGTGTGGAACCTCACACTGACTGTCAACTCTTGTCTTTTAGCCCAGGGTCACGGTGCCAAAGGAGACAACATCTATGAATTTGAGATCGAGTTCCTCGAGCCAGTCGAGCCTAAAGTAGGTATTTTTACTTCTCTAATTCTTGCAAAGAAGAAGTAAATTTTGAAAAACTTGAACATGGCTGTGCATAAAGTTCCCAATGTACTGTTTTAATTTTCCTGGTAACTCTGTAACAGCCAACTCTGTGGCAGTCCTCTGTGCCATTGTATTGTCTTAATGCAAATCACCTCACTGGAGCTGGTGCTCACATGGACCAGCCGTAGTAGACACTTGCTTGTATCACTTGTTAGACAACAGTTTTAAGTTTTTAAAAGGATTTAAAGCAGCAAAATAACGGGAGAATCTGGCAGTGTGTTGTCTGATGAAACCTTGACTGGAGGACAGGGGAACATTGTGCAGTCAGTGTGATGTTTCGTGGCTTCTTTTGTAGCTGGACTAAAGAAGAGAGTCAGGAGAATTCATGTTTCTGGCTTGTGCAGATTTCTTAGATTGTAGTATGTTGTGGCTCCTGTTGGAGAAGTCTTTCCTTAATTCCTGTTGCAGTCTGAGTGGAAAGAGCTTGGCTTGAAGAGCCGTCCCTCTGTGTTACTCACCGGTGTCTGTGAGGTCTGTCCCTGCCTCTCAGAGCTGTTAGGGGCACAGGAGAACTCTGGGCTTTGCTCCCGGGGCGGGATTTGTCCTGCTTATTCCTGGCTGGGTTTGGGATAGCTGCAGTCAGACCAGGAGCCACCGTTCACCTGTGCCCTTCGGCAGGGCAGGAGACCATCGGAGGGTGAATTTCCAGGCTCTGTCAGCAGGCACGTTTCAGATGTGGCTCCTGCCAGGTGCGGAGTGGCAGAGAGCGAACAGTTCTTGGTTCCAGGGTCTGGTCACTGCCTTGTCATCCGCCTGGCCCACAGTATGGGAGAGGTGCCTGTCTCTGCCTGTGCCTGTCTCCTGTGCTGGCAGACATGGGCTCTGCTGTGAGCCAGGCCTGGAAGGCAACTCCTTGCCTCTGCAGAGCAGCCTCCTTCCAAAAGTCGTCACTCTGAGTCACTGTGGAGGGACTGGAGAACAGACTGAACTCTGTGTAACTACAGATGGTCAGGACCAGGAAATATCACAGTCCAGGGTTTTCTCCTTTAGTTTTGATATATACCATGAGTTCCCCTTGCTGGTGCCAGCCTGGCCATCAGTGAGGGATGGAGCCTCTGGCAGGCAAGGACAAGGTGTAGTAGCTATAAATTACAGCTGCGGCCTTCAGATGTCTGAGGAGCATCCAGCCAGCCTCGACAGAGCAGAGCTGGTGTAACGTGCTCAGTTTGGAGTGCAGCTCGTGGCTCCTCTGCAGCAGTTTCAGCTGGTCTGAGAGGCAGTGCCATGCAGAGCATGTGGTCGCAGAAGGGTGGGCTCCAAGGTGACAGTGCCGTGGGCTCCAAGGTGACAGTGCTGTGGGCTGTGAGGATGGAGAGGTTCTGGGCTGCCGTTATGCAGGTGGAGAGGCCTTGTGGGGTGGCAGTGACCACACTGCCCGGTCCGTCAGTTCACCTTGTCTCCAGGTGTTCCCTAAGGCTCTTAGCTCCTTCTCTCGCTGCAGCAGGTGTCACATGGGGTCCCCTGTTTAGACATTTGCTGTGGCTGCTGGCAGTGTTATTTTTACTGCTGGCTAGAGGAGGTGGGTGGCTCACAGTACTAAGTGCAAGAAAGTCTAAAGCCAGGATCAGGAATTCTGCCTGGGAAGGCTGCTGCTGGGATCTCTGCTAGCTCTGTGGTGGGATGCAGTGGTGTTGTGGTATGGGCAGGCTGCTCATCAAATCCTGCAACCATCCCAGCTGCCATCTTCAACTGGACTGCCCTTTGCTTGCATGCCTTGGGTGACAGAGAGATGTTTGTGCTGCAGCAGTTGTGTCATCCCTGCCTCCTTGATAAGGGGAACTTGGGTATCGACTTGGTCTCAGAGCTTGTTTCTTAGGACTTTTGCTGATGTGTCTGCCCGCAGCCTGTGTGCAGGGTGACCCAAAGGCAGCTGAACATCACAGTGCAGAAGAAAGAGAGTAACTGGTGGGAGAGGCTGACCAAGCAAGAGAAGCGCCCGCTCTTCCTGGCGCCCGACTTCGACCGCTGGTTGGACGAATCGGACGCTGAAATGGAGCTGAAGGAGAAGGTCAGTTCTGTGGGCACCTGGGGCTTGTGCTGCCACGTACAAAGCAAGGCCAGCTGTTCTCCTGTGCCTGATCCTGCATTCTTCATTTACCAGGAGTCGCCTGGCATGCTGATTGTTATTGCTGTTCTGTACAGAGTTGGTTAAGTGGTTCAAATTGTAAGCAGGAATTTGGAAATAGGCACGTTTCTGGTTAGAGCTGGAACTGGAGGCTGTGTGCTGGCTCCTTGCATGTGCCCCTTGCCCGGTGTCCTGATCCATAGAGGATCATGTCACTCTGCCGTGTGGAGCCCAAAGGAGTGAGTCCTGGGCGTTGTCTGTCTGGGAAGCAGGGGTTTCTAAGGCTTTCCTGAGCCCCTGGGCTGGCCCTGCTGCTGCATTCCCACCATCTGGTGAGCTTGAGCAGCTTACTGCGGTGCTAAGGTGCAAGATGGACTTGGAAAAGACTTGAACAGACCACATTCCTGCAAATCCCTTTTACAACAAACACTGCCCTGTTCCCCTCTGCAGCCATGAGCTTAGCATGGAGCAGAGAGGGGCACTGCAGTGCCAGGAGCAGTGGGAAGGGCAGGCAGAGAGCCTGGGCTGGATGTTCTCTGTTCCCCTTGGGTTGCTGATGGGTCGTGTAAGAACCAGCACAGTCATAACTGAGAATTAACACAGAAAGCAGAGGCTTTTTCAGCAAAAGCATCTAATTACTAGAGCAAACCACATGGTGAGGGCAGGATAACTGGTTAACACCCTCTGGCTTTTACTGTACTATAATTTCTGGATGGTGAATGTGCTGTTTTATGCTGGTGAAAATTTAAACCTTCTAGCTACTGGCTGCTTGGCTGAGTTTTAAACCCACTAGCTTTGCAGTAGTATAGTTAACAAATCACTTGCTAATTACAGTAAGTCTTTAAAACCTTATCCTTCATCTTAAGGAAGAAGAAAAGATTAACAAAATGAAAATAGAATCCAGAGTCCCAAAAGACCGTAAGTAACTGCATCTTTTTAGTGGGTAAAGTGGGATTTAGAAAGTTTGTTCACTCTTTGTGAACCTCAACTCTTAGGGAGCAGTTTTGAGTGGCTTGGTGTGTCTTAGGGATCTTTGTATCGTGATCTATAAGAAATTTAATAAAAATGGACTGAAGTTTCCAAGGAATGTCAAAAATCTGACTACCAAGAATTAAGTTCTGGCAGATAATGGCAAAAGTAGAACCCCCAGTGCACCCAACAATGCTTTTATCACAATCAATAGCTTCCCTTTTCCTTGTAAGCTTTATTCTCAGAAAGCCTGGTTTGCAGCTCTATTACCATTGTACTCTGCTCACCTGATGTGTTTATTATTGATTTTAGCTTTCAAACACCTGAAGAAGGGATACCTAATCATGTATAATCTTGTACAGTTTTTGGGATTCTCTTGGATTTTTGTGAACATGACAGTACGACTGTTCATCTTAGGAAAAGGCAAGTCATGAGCACTATTTTGTTTATATTGGAGGGTTTGAGTTGATTTTCAGTGTTGTTTTTAAGACTTTTTAAATAGCAAAATCTAAAGGGAGACATTTTTAGGAACAAAACCATGAATGCATTGCCAAAGAGCACAACAAAAGCCTTTCGAAGGTCATCAAAGTGTCAAGGGCAGGAAAATACTGTCCCCTTGAACATCACAGCTGTGCACTCTGAATGATACTTGTGCTCTGCCAGGATCACTTCTAAAAAAATCTGAAGCAAAATGTCTCACTCGCTGCAATGTTAATGTTTTTGAAAATGATCTGGACAGAATATTTTGTTTTTGAAGCAAGAACAATCCATTCTGTTGAGGTACAGCACTATTGCTTTTTTGGTAAAGCAATTACTGAAATAGCTCTTGATCCTTCTGCGTGTGAAATGGAGCAGTGTTTCTGGCCCAACTGCTGTGAGTTCAAGATAAGGCCTGTAAAGAACTTATGTAATTATGCATCATGTTTTTCTCAAATACAACTAGAATCCTGTTATCACAAGCTGTGCTGCTGCACCAGCTTCCTGAGCATGGAAATACATTTGTTCTCTAAAATGGTTGGTTTCCTGTGTCTTACAGATTCCTTCTATGACACATTTCACACTATTTCTGATATGATGTATTTCTGTCAGACCCTGGCATTAATGGAGATCATGAATTCACTAATAGGGCTGGTCAGATCACCGCTGATACCTTCTGTAGTGCAGGTAATATTTTTAAATTCTCCTCCTTGCTCTTACATTTAAAGTAAATGTTTATTTTACACAAGTGTTGAGACTCTCCTAAAATAAGTGATGCAACCTCACTGGCACTGGACTAGAGGATTTGTTATTCAAGAGACAGGAATCCATGCTTCCCAGTCTTGGCTGTGGCAGGCTGTCTGTTTCCTTCCATCACCTGGGTAAGAGAGCGCAGGACAGCAAAAGCAAGAAGCTGATAAAAAGTACATGATTTTGATTTGGTGCCAGTGCCCTTTTTATCCTGGTTGTGGTTGTTGTGCATAAAAATGAGGATGGATGATTTAAGACTGGATCCCTTGGATTGTACCTAAATACAAAGCAAGATGCCTACTTGTAAGAAGCAGGTCACAGCTCAGCTGTGAGTTAGTTGTGTGCTCAGATGTGTGAGGAGTAGATATCTTGTGTTTCTGACAGCAAGGGCTTGCCCTTTCTTTTGATGAAGAGTGAATGTTCCTTAATATGTTTTTCTTTAACAGATATTTGGAAGAAACTTCGTTTTGTTTGTTATCCTTGGAAGCTTGGAGGAAATGCAAAGCAAACCCGTGGTGTTCTTCATATTTTATTTCTGGAGTATCATTGAGCTGTTCAGGTTGGTGGGATTTTCCTCCTACCAGGTGTAAACAGAACAAAGTGGTTGTTCCCAAGAACTCGCTAAAGAAGATTTTGATCTTTGTATTTTTTGGAAGAGTGGCACCAGTGCATTGGCCCAGAGGGTAAAAGCTCCTTGAGTCATGGACTGTCACAGCCTTCCTCCATCTGCCAAAAGCTGGGACAGTTCTGGAGTCTGAAAGTGATACTGCCCTGTTGCTTTATTTCTTTATTGCTTTGAATTTCCATTGTTAAATGAGGTCTTTATCTTCGAAAAGAAGTTCTTTCGGAAGGTTTATTAGGCAGCCAGGCAGTTGCCTTCATCCCTGTGTTCAGAATAATGGCCTGAGCTCTGTAAGCTGCCTGATAACCATGTGTCCATCATAACCCACAGGGACAATGCTTTGAATATTCTTGTGTTATTTGGGAATTGTGTTGAGCACAGAGTGTATATACACAAGACTAATTCTAGCAGTAGTTTCCATTTTAAAGTTTGTTTCTCCTCACACTGTAGGTATCCCTATTACATGCTTTCCTGCATTGGAATTGAATGGAAACCACTCACCTGGCTCCGTTACACTGTCTGGATCCCTCTCTACCCCTTAGGGGCATTGGCAGAAGGTATCTCCTTAAAACACAGTTTACTAAGTAATTAATTCAAGGCTGGGAAAATAATCTCTTTTTTGGCAGCTGGACTTGTAACAGTAAAATAGAACAACAGATAAATAGATTTGCTTTGAGGTGAACCAAATATAAGCATTTTGTCTTTCATACTGAATCAAATATTATTTTCAATTTGATGTGAAAAGGTCTTCCTTTGGGAGGAAAGACTCCCTTTCTGGAGGGAGAAGTAAAGGCAACAAAAGGTTGCATGAACAAATGGAACAAGAACAAGCTGCACAGGGTGCCAGTGCTCACTTCTCTCTGCTGACCCAAAGCTTTGTCTGCTGGGCCTGACTTGCTCAGCCTGGCCTGGGTTCACACCAGCTCCCAGGTCTTGATATTATCTTGTAAATCACTGCAGAGGACAGGCAGGGGCTGATTCCTGTGTTGCAATCCCACCTGTCTGTTGCAAACCCGTGTCTGTGAGCCAGGAGGAGCTTTGGGCATTGCCCAACGCCGCGCAGGGGGAGGGCTGTGCCCGTTTCATTGCTGGGGGTATTTCTGGATGGCAAATCCTGCTGGCACAGGCCCTGGGGCTGCAGCTGTGCATGAGAACAGTGGCTCACCAGGCAGGTTCACTGCTGCACCCGTCAGCCAGGTGCTTCCCACCCTACTGCGTGTTCAACACCTTCAAAATTGCTGTCATTAATCAGCGCTGGCCCATAAGAAGGGACTATGCTGAAATAGTTGCTGTGGGCTGGGTAATTGTATATTTTATCTGTGCTTGGTAATGATGGTGACCTTCTGCTTTCAGCTGTCTGCATCGTTCAGTCCATTCCAATCTTCAGTGAAACAGGGAAATTTAGTCTGGGATTGCCAAATCCACTGAACGTCACAATCCAGTTTCCATTTGTGCTTCAAATATATCTTATAGCCTTGTTTTTAGGTAAGTGTTTAATTGTATTTCTTAGTCTTGAAATAAACAGGCCAGTTTCCCCTGAATATGTGATTTTTCAAAGAAAATGAAATTCCTGCATCTTGGGGACCATGGCAACACAAAATTGCTTGAGGTTAAGCATTATCCTTGTGGATTGTTCATGTAAATTTGTCAGTGTTGGAGGGGAACACACCTCCAATGAGCTCTGATAAGCCCTCCAAGAAGGTGATCTTGGTAACAAATTAGCAGCATAAACTTGAGTTAAAAGAACAATTTTTACATGTATTTATAACCACAGTATACTTAGTTTCACCTTTTATGAGGTATTTGAGCTTTGGAATGATGTAGTGGCAATCTACACGTAATTTCAAATTAAGTAATTTAGTTAAACATTGCAGTGTAATCACAAATGCAACGTGAAGCCATGTTTTTCCAGGTAACAATAGAGAAGTCTCTTTAAATAGTATATTTAAAGAAGAAAAGCTGCTTGAGACATACTTGGTTTGTGGTGTTACATTTGTAAACACAGTTTAACTTCCTCCTACCCACACCCACGCTGGGTATTCACAACTCACCACAATCTAACCTACAGTTTTAAACTGAACTTTCACTAGATTTCTCCTGCTCACAGACATTGCTTAAAGCCACCCTTCAATCGAGTTTCACCCTGAAATACTTGGTTCATCCTCCTTAGCTCTGCACAGCTGGTGTCACAACTTCTTAAAGGTGACAAACCAACCTTCTGAGCACCCCTTTACCAAACAGCCTGTGCAGCAACTCCTGCCTCACTCAGCAGAAAACACTTGCATTAGCTTTCACTGCTATCCACACCTCTAAATAATTTATTTCTTTGCGTGGTGGTTGGGTTGGTTGGGTTCTGTTGTTGTTTGTTTTAGATCTGGTACAGCCATTTAGCTTTAAAAAGATGCAGTGACGTCCTACCTAACGCAGTGATGTCCTACTTCATTCTTTTCCAGGGGTATCTGCAAACTTCCGTTACCTCTACAAGCAAAGGAAACAGCACCTTGGACCAAAGAAGAGAAAGATGAAGTGAAGGAGGACTGCAGTGTTTCTTATCTCACTTGAGGACAAGATAAGCCTCTAATTCTTACGGTTTTACCCACTGTAATGCAAAGAATTTTGTAAAATGAAATGACCACGCTAGATTTCATGATTTCATAGTGAATTCAGGTAACATTCCCTTATACTGGATTTTGTTCCCTTTCCACCATCTATGCATGACATTTACCACTGAACATTTGAACTTGTATCCTGTCAACCAGCACATTAGAAAGAAATCCTATTATCTGCATATGATATGCTTATAATCAGTGGAGCAGCACTAACTAGAAATAGTGTTTATCTTTTAATTGGAGATTTGCTCTTTCAATATTGCATGCAGATAGGGCTTCTGATGTTGGGATATGCTCTTAGCTGGCCCGTGCTGTTCCTGGGATGCATCTTGATGGCAGGAGGAGGCACAGTCTGAGGCCACTGTGCAGTGTTTGGGTGTTTATCAAACACTGGGATAAACTTGCTCAGCACATACCCCCCTCCTTTTCTTCTGCAGCATTATTGATGGTGCAGAATTAAAACTGGAAGTAGCGAATGCTGATTTAAATGCTACCAACTTAATCTGTTTCTAGCTGAGCCTTAACAGAATAGGAGCTCTGTGTGGACCATGGCAATGTGTATTCCTGTAGCAACACATCCTATCCAGTCATGAGGGAAAGGAAGCTGCCATTGAGGGCAGAAATGCTTTCCTGGTTGGTAGAGCAAGCACGGAAACGTAACAAAACAAGGGAACATAGGTACCAGCTTTCCCCTTGCATGTCAACCCCAACAGAAGTCCATCCCACCTGTGCAAAGGGAGAACCTGGAAATCTCATGGGAGATGGGGCCCCTCTGATCCATCCTGGCAGGGCTGTGGCTCCTGTATTTATAGCCTTCAGCAAGGCAGCAAAATTGCTTTTCTACCTGCATTTAAGGGTGCAGCAGAGAAGTTGGTGTGTATGGTTTGACTGGCCGCTGGTGGGATGGAACAGGGGCCAAATTAACGGTATTATTTAGATAGCACATATCAAATCTTAGTAAGGGAGATCCCACACAGAGTTTGAAGGACCCTTTTCTCTTTGCTTGCTTTAAACAACAACAACAAGAAGCTCCCCCCTCATTTCAGGTCACCTGCTGTCTCACCTGGAAACCTTTGGCTCAGTTGACTTTATTTCAGCATGTCCTTCTTCACACCGAGCCTCCCGCAGCTAATCCCAGATTCCTCTGGCCTCCTTAATCCAGTTTAGAAATGTACAGAAAGTTTACTCTAAATGTACTGTGGTTATGAACAGGTTGTTTCCCAACTGCCACTGCCCCAGGGCACTGCCAGCAATCCAGAACAGACACTGAAGCTGAGATTAGCTTAGTGCCATGTTACCATTTATCTTTTTCTACTGTAGAACAATATGAACCCTCCAGAAAATTATTTTATATATATTATAAGCAACAAACAGCAGAAGGTTTGTGATATGGACCCAGTGCTTGTTACTGTAAATGAAATAGTGTTATAAGGAGACTTTAACAAAGAAGCAGAACAAGCTCCACGCCGCATTTCACAAATTGTGTTCTGTCAACAAGAGGCGTGATACAACTTCTCTTTGGGAGAAGCACAGCCTACTTTACTCAGGAGAGTTGAGCACTATTTACACAATATTTCACTTAGCACACACTGTACCTATGTTTGAAGTATGTGAAAGGGTTGAATTAGCTGAGTAACAGAACAGCAATGATCACTTTCATCCTTTAATTTCTCCGCTGGGCATTTAAACCTCTGTTATGAAATCCGTATGTATTCATCAGTGAAACTGTGGTACCTAGTGCAAGCTGTCATGGATCTTACACTACTGAATTTTAGTCCTTCAGAAAGAATGTGTTTCTATTAATAAAGATTTACAACCAAATTTTGCTTTAGTTCAGTTTGTTCTTTCAAATTACACAACTTTCTAAAAAGTTGTATAATTTGATATTTAACTTGTGCTAAACGGCTGGGAGCTGAGCCTTCACCAGGTCAGTGTTTTGGGCCACACAGCCTGGTTGCTATGAAAACGGAACAAATCCAACTTAAATTTTCATGAAGAATTACTCTTTATTTATATTATGCAAATAAAAAACCATGTGTCCCAAGGTCAAGTTACTTTCACAGGCATAAGCACTGCAATGCAAGTGATAATGCTCAGTACGGACTGTCTGTCCAGTTGGACATAAAGTCAGGGCCAACACCCCCAAATCAGCTCTGTATCTGATCTTGCAGAGTGCTTCTCACACCTTTCTTTGGACTAATCAAGTCGATGTTTAAAGTGTAGTAGCTGCCTTTTAGGATACTTTCACCAGTGAGTTCAGTTACGTAGTAACTGCATTCTGGGGAGGCCAAAAGCCAAGAGCTGCCTACAATGGCATTTTTTTTTCTCCCCTCACATGTACCAAATAACATCTACCCATCACCCAATACCAGAATTGGGTTTGGGACACTTTCCACAGTTTCCAGGTCTGACTAAAGCCACCACAAATGACCTACGTTTGTTTGGAGAGCACTGATGCAGAACTTCCCAGTTTGGATAGGAAATTCTTCAATCAGTGATTGAACAGGCCCTAAAAAGTAAACAGAAGAAAATTTGAACCACTTGAGCCTTAATCTAGAGAAGCTCCCGAAACGGAGACTTCACATTCTCTCAGTGCTGCTGCTGGAAAAGTCTGTCTGCAGAGGAGCAATGTTGTGATCATAGGCAGTGTATTCCGAGGCTCCAGTACTTGCCACCTTGAGCTGCTGGGCCGCGTGCGTGAGCTGGAAGGCGGCGTCGGGGTGGGCGGTGTCGGGGAGCAAGGTGCACTCCCGCTCCAGCATGTCTGCCACGCCCTTCAGCAGCTCCAGGAAGCCAAAGGCCAGAGCCGCCTTTCGCAAACGATTCAGCTCCTGCAAAGACACAAAACCCCTTTTAAAGCCACTCCAAGCCTCGACGTCAAACGTGGGTTTCTTATGTCTGTTTTTAAAGGTGATGTTACTCACAGTGCAGCTGCGAAACTGCCCAGCTGCTCGTGGATAGAAAATGCTTCAGGGCTGAAGATGATGACAGTGGCACAGCTAAACTGGTTTTCCCTTGATCCTTTCCTATAAACCTCCACTTCTTCCTTTTGTACATTCAGCTATTGTACCTGCCTGCTTTGTCTGTGTCCTAGCAGGGCTCCAGCTTAGGCTTCACTGACTGACTGCTGCCTTTAACCACAGTGTCCATTAAAATGTAGATACATTGATTTTTCTTCCCTATAAACTGTACAGTGCTTATGTGCACTTAGGGTATTCATTCTTCAGGTCTCTGAAGGCTGCAATACCAAACTGCTTCAGCACTAACCTTGCAAGAGGAATAATTACCTCCAGCTACAGTCTGGTTATGGATCATTATGGTGTGGCCAAATGTGCCTGGAACTTTGTCTTTCTCTGCTTCATTTGTAGATAAAATGGAGGAGCCATTTTCAGACTCAGAATGACACCTGTGTTCCTATTCCTCTCTGATCCCTCAGTTTATTTCTGCCTGGACAACAGCATAAAAGCTCACCATGGACGTAGCAGGGGTCATGAGAGGCACCTCTAAAGATGACACATGTTTGCCACCCTGCCAGAAAATGTAGTGCCAGACCATGGAAATCAGACCCCCTTGTCTCACCTAACCAGTCTGTAAGTTTCTGCAGAGCACTGCAAGCCTGCACAGAACACACACAAGTGTGGTTCCTCTGTCAAATGCACCACCATCACTTTGGATCAAACTTAGGCCAGCCTGGAATGTTACTCACTTTATAGAAGGTTTGTGTTTTTTCAGGGAGTTTCCTTGCATTTCTCAAGATCTTCTGTACATCCGTCTGCAGAAAAGAGGAAAAAAAATCCAAAAATCTTGGCAGCTTCTGGGGGAAGCTGCAGAACAACCCCCAACTCTTTATGGATAAATTATCCTGACCACTGACAAGACTGCAGCTCACAAAGGCTGAAACATAACTGGTAATTATAGTAAATCCAATAAACCAAGCCAGATGCTCCACTGGAGACACAACTCTCATTAAACAAGCTATGCTTTCTGATTGCATTTTAATCATGACATTGTAAAGAGGCAGTGTTTATAAAAATGAAAGAAAAGCAATAAAGCAATTACATTAAATGGGCAAGACATGCACAGACTGCAATTCCTGCTAAGATGGCTCCTGCTGCTCCAGGTAAAGCAGCATGACCTGGATCATTACCTGGAGGCCACTGGGCTTGATCCAGACAGTGACATTCTGAGCGTAGCTGCGCTTGTTCTTGGGCTGCAAAGGGAAAGGGCTCTTGTTGTCATCCTCCCCATAAGGATTTTCCTTCGCATCTGGGAGAAAAAAGAAAATACAGACTTAGCAACTAAAAACTGGCAAGATCATCCACGCAACACTGAATGTGTAAGAGTTATTCAGAGGAGTGTCACCAGTACCTGAAATGGGGCCAAGCTGTGCCATCTTCCCCAGCCATGGGAGAGGCTCAGGACCAGGTTCAAAGAGTGACATCATGAGGTTTGATTTCTTCTTGCTATCAGCTTGTGAATAAAGCATTCCATACCACTCTGGCCTGTGGAAAAGAGCAAATCCACAAAGGCTGAAAATCTTCCGCCCCTCTGCCTAGAAAGTGCCTCCCTCTCACTGTGTGGAGGCTCAATGTTTGCAATTTGTACTGACAGAAACAAATCTGCAATTAAAAATCCACAGCTTAGTCTAGCAGTGCAGAGTTCTGCACGGAATACAGATATAAATAAGCATAATTTATAAATAAAGCCTAAATGAGCAAAGTAAGAGATTTTTCAGGCACACATCCAGCTCCATACCCCAACTGGACGAGAGCCACCATGCCTTCCACTTTCAGGCTGCCATGTAATAAAACACAGAAGTTGGGGATTTTCCCAGCAATCTGATTAGCTGAATTCTCATCTTCGGTGTCATCTGTGATCCCAGGTCCCACCTCATCCCCCTCTGGGGAAGAATCAAAGCAAACAAAGAGAAAACATGAGAATAAATTCAAACACACGAGTTCTGTTTCCATGACACCACCCTTTACTGTCTGCCTGCGAAAGTTAATTAATACTTTTGTAGAACAAACAGCTGTAGAAGGAACTGCTTGGGCAAAGTGGCACAATAATGATACACAAATATTCCACTGCATTGTACTCAAGTGCATTAAATATTCATCTTGCATCAAATATTTCATGGCTCATTATTAGTCTGAACTGTAAGTTTAGCATGTTCTATTAATAATGATGTTGTAAGGACCCTGGTCCCTCTGTGAACTTCCCAAAGAACACAGTATGCAAAATAAGAGAGCTTGTGGTCAAGGTTTTAATTTCAATGCAACCACACAAATATGACATTTGGTATTTTGATAAAGCAGAAAATCTGTGCTTCCAGTCTAAACCACACTACAAGGGAAGCTTAAAGTAGTTTTTGCCGAAATAAACCCAACTTGCTCACCTCTGTTAAGTGCAATGGGCAGTACCAAGTGTCTGGACAAGACAGGAGGGCTGGAGATGTCAGCAATATCTACAAACCCAACTATTTCTAGATCTGCAGGGAGACAACAGATTTAAATCAGATTTAAGGCAGTTTAAGTCATATTTGGAAATAGCTGAAATGTATTCAGAGCCAATTTAACATCACCACTTCTTACACCACCAGGTTTTCTGAAGCAATGACTAAAGGTAGCACAAGAGAACCCAAACTCAGCTGGAGTGTAAAGGTGTTAGTAAGTTAGAAATACATAAAACACAACTTCTGAAGATGACTTTCAGCACACACATGCTGCTGCCCATGAGCTGTGCTGCTGGACGATTACAGAACTGGGCACCATGATATTTACACTATACACAATCCACTGCGGTCTTATAAACTCCAAAGGAGAGAAACCAAATACCTGCTGCTCATGGGAGCTGTGTCCACTAATGGGAGGGCTGGGAAGGTTTTTCTCTGCACAGTTGTTTTTAAAAATAATTTCTGCTGCCTGAAGCTTATGAGGGTGTTCATGGAAAGCAGCCTGTGGCTGTCTTCCAGTCTGTACCCCTAGAAATTGGCACCCTGAGCTCTGAAAGTGCCTCTACCCTACTCCAGCCCTTTAACCAGGGACACATGGATGAAGTAGGGTGATATCTTTGTCCCCTGGTGTCACACATACACCAAAAAAATTACACAATCAGAGACTGATCCTTGCAGAGACAAAGTGGATGAAGCAATAACTACACAAGATGAGAGGTGGCAGTGAAAGGGCAGAAATCAAATGGATTTTAGCAAAAAAGCCATCAAAGATTTGTTACCTGTATTAATTGCTTTAGGAATGGGGTCTATTTCCTCATCTATAATGAAAGGCTCTGGTCTGGGAAACACTTGCACATCAGATGTTAAGTGGCCACACTTGAGGACAGCATGGAATGGTGTATAAGCCAGGTCTATCAGCTTTCTAGAACACAGTTATTAAGGGAAACACATTACATATCAAATGAAAATAGTTTGTCTAAAGCACACTAACTTAGCTCCCAAACCTTTTTTAAACTACAGTTAATTCAATAGTTCTAATGTGAAACAAAGCAGCATTATCCCACTGATAGCAAATGAACAATAATTATGGAAATTACTGTCTCCTATCTGCCAAGCATAAACAGATGCTATGGTTTGGTTACAATGACTAAAATAAATACTGACCATAACCAGCGAAGGCCAAGATGAAATTACAGTTAACAAGATCATAAAATAATAATAAAAAAAAAAGAGTTTAATTAGAACATCTCAAATCACCAGATTTCTTATTGTATTTGTCTTCCTTTCGAGATACCAACTGGGAGCCTTTCCAAAGGCCTGTTATCCACAAGTGTACTCACCCAAACATGGACTGCACATTCTTCAGGCACAGGGGGCCATCAATGGTGAAAATCTGCCCTTCCCCATTGTTTAAATCAATGAGCCGTTCCAGGCAGTCTAAGGAATCCGTGCTTTGAAGCTGCAAAAAAAATAACGGGAAATATTTTTGTTGAGTATTCTTTTTATTCTCTTTTGTACTAACCAATATTTTCAAAGAAAATATACCCAACACAGCAAAAAGCATCTGATTGGATGCTCCCGTGATTTTTTGTTCTCTCTCTCCTTTCCAAATAAACCAACATTCTTTCTCTCCCAGGCAATGTTCTCTTATTACTTATCAGAAATAGAAGAGTTATTTTAAATATTTTCCCAGTTATTTTGATATGTAAGCAGTGCTTCAATCCACCAGTTTAATCAAAAGGGTCACCCTTGACAGAGACCATGAAGCTGAGATACCTAATTGATGCCTAAGCAGAAAACCCTTCTGTGAAGGACACAAGAATACAGGTGTCAAGGCAAAAGCAATGCTATTAATAAAACCTAATCTAAGGAATATTAGTCAAACAGGCTTCTTTTAAAACAGTGTTTACGCAGCAGAATTCTAACTCCTGTGAAGATTTTTAAAGCTTGAAATTTGCAAGGAGAAAGTAGGAAGAAAATTGACAGCTTTCCTTCAAAACTAAGGGAATCTCGTTTGAACACTGGCTTGGAGACTTTCGTTTTGCCCTCTCACATTTCCACTTAAAGTGCTGAGCATCTCTGCAACACAAGTCATTTATTCAGGAATTTAACTGTAGATTAAGAAGAGCCCCAAAAGCATCCAACATAATTAATGCAGTAATAATAGAAACAGAGAAATTAAAATTCCATAATATTCCCCAGGGACAAACTGACATGATTTATAAAGATTATGATAATAACGCAGTAGCAGTAGATAATAGCAGTGCAATAATAAACCTTAAATTATCTTTCACCCAAAAAACCAAGCACCAGAACGTCAACTAAACCTTAAGCACAAGAACATCGACGCAATGTTTTGTGCTGACCTGGTCGTTAGCTCAGAGAAGCCCAACAATTATCCAATGCAACAAAGAATAAGACATCATCACCTCTTCCAGGTTGGCCATGCACATGACATAGAGCTTGGACGGGAACGGGAAGGGCAGTGGGAACCTGTTGCTGTCGCTGCGCTGGCTGTGAGTGGCCAGGGAGTGGCGCAGGGAGCCTCTGCCGATGCCCAGGCAGCCGTCGGTGACCAGGACAACCTGCAGGGACCGGGGACACGTGAGACACTTCCAGCTGCGGGGGGCACCTGAACACCCCCACGCTGCAGGAGCCTTCCTGCAGCACGTGCTGCTGCTGAAAACCCCTGCTCCCACCGAAAATCCCTGCTCCCACCGAAAATCCCTGCTCCCACCGCGATTTCCTCCACTGGGCAAAGAACCGCGAGCAAAATTTCCAGAAAAAAACCTCACATAAAGGAGAAATTGAAGATTGAAGCCTCGTGATTTACACTGTGTGCATGGTAAATAAACGTTTTCTTGGCATTAGGTAATGGCACTAAGATTTGAATCTCATACATTTCATTTTTAGGTGTAAACTAGAAGCACAGTGACTACACAGCCAAAAAACTGCCTGTTGCTGTTGGACTCAAGCATTCCAGGTTTATTTTCAGATGGAAGATAAAGCTATTTCTTCTGCAGAATCTGGAGAGCAACTCAACTTCCACTACAAGCCACAGAAACCTTAAAAAGGGAAGTGTTAGTGATCTTAATTCTTTGCAAATACAGCTGCAGTATGCTCACATTTTGCAGCAGAACTACTACAGCAAAAACACACACTTTTCCATTCAATTGCACATCCAGAGTCAATCCTTGTGGATACTGCACTAATTACACTGAATAACGGGATTATTTACACTCAGCTGTGACCCAGGCACTCGCAGAGGAGTAAAAGAGCTGCTCCTTCAATGCTGCATGGCAACAGCAGGCATGATTTCTGGCTGGTAGGTAAGGAAAATCAAATCCAATTGAAACTCCATGTGTAATTGCTACATCCAGATTTGTATTCTCCCTTCATCCTCAGTCTCCTCAGAACTGCTGCTCACCAGTGATGTTTTCCACTACTCCAAGGCTGCACAGTACATTCCCCAGTGCCCTTCTCCATCCCAGCACCTGAAGTGCCAGTAAAACGAGCCATGACACAAATGAGACCACATTGTTGAGGTCTAATCTCTGCTCAGTTTTCACATCTTTCTTGTTCTTTGCTCTGAACGTTTTCTGCTGTCCCAAGATGCCTTTTGTCTGTGTTGGATGATGAAGCACTGCCTAACCAGTAAACCTCCATCCTCTTCCTCCTTAAGGAACACTGCTTCAGACATCTTCCCAGCTCACTGAGCTGCAAAATTACTGGACTTCAATCAAGTGTCTCAGAAAACCGAGGGTTAAAAGGAAACTCTGCCATAAGAGGCAGCAGATTTGGAAGGCTGAGAGCTTTGAGGGCTGAACGGAGTGTGTGAGCAGCTGCATGGCAAATGACTCACTTGGGAGAGAAGTCACATCAAAACACACTCAGCAGCAGCCCCACGCTGCTGGTTGAGAGCTGGAATTGTTACAAGCCCTGGAAACCATCAAGGACTGGAGGCGAGAGGCTCCTGCATGTGCGACTGCACCCTTTCCAAATGGAGTGAGGCTCCTGGGACGGCAGATTGCATCCAGATCAAACACCAGCCATGCACGACAGTGCTCCTGAGCCACGTTTTATAATCCACTGCACTACAATAACACACTGGGCAGGAGACAGTCTCATTTTTTTTGCTGCTGAGTACTTTTATAAAGATCACCTTCTGTTCATATTCCAGACTTAGCCAAAACACTAATTCTTTGTGTTTTTGCAGCACCAGCATGCCTGAGAGCATTCCAAGCTTTCAAATGACATTTACATTTCTGTCTACAACTCACAGGCACAGAATCATTCATAGGATGGTTTTGGGTTGGAAGGGGCCTTAAAGAGCACCACGTTCCAATCTCCCTGCCAGGGATAACTAAACGTGCAGTGAACTGAAAGCAGTGAAATCAGCCATACCTGGCAAGGAATTGCTGCCCCCCATTCCTGCTGGACAATATTGCAAACCCCCAGCAGCGCCGACTCCAAGCAGGTTTTGTCATAATCATCCATGTTACTCAGGGCTTCCTGCAAAGACAAACACCACAGTCACTGCTGGGGGAGCATCCCTGCCAGGAGACACCCAGCAGCCACTCGTGGCTCTGGAGGAACTGTAATATTATAAACACAGCTCTTTGCTTATGTGAAAAGTGAAAAATGTGAAAAAATGTTTACGTGAAGAAAGTGAAAAAACACCTCTGCATGTCTCAAAAAAGTGGAAAGCTGAGGCAACGTCTGATGGGAAACATTCAGCTGAGAAGATCCTCGCAGGTGCAAGAGCAGCTCAAACTTCTCAGAGATTCACAGGGACCACAAGGAGCTTGTCTCACAAAAGCTCTTTGGCAGAGAGAGAGTAACAAACCCAAAACTCACATCTGCATATCCATGAACCAGCTTTTCTCCCTAAAGTGAGAACCTCACGCTTAACACAGCATCACCAGGGTGCAGCTGTGAGGTGAACTTGCTAAAGGAGCCTGGCTGGGCTCTTGGCTTGCAAAATTCCTCAAAGGAACTCTTAGGGAAGTGAAAATAAATCAGAGAGGATGCGCTGGCACTCAGCTGCCAAACATAACAGAGAACAGCTTTTAAAACCTCTTTGTCCAATGGACAAACCTAAACCCTGGTGCCCTGTGACAGCAATGTGACATTTCCTCCTACATCTGAGGGTCACATAGAAATGCACAATTTTTGCTGGATTCAGAGGCTCCAGTGCCTTGCTGCACTCACGTGAAATTCCCCTCTTGGACTTTCTCCTTTCCATCTCCTCCTCCCAACTTCCCACCACGTGTGCGAGGCCTGAACTCCCCTGTTCTCACTCTTGCACTGTTTTGACTGCTAAACACTCTCAGCAGCACCTTCTCTCTGCCAAATCCCCTGACCCAAAGCCTTTGTAAGCGGTCCTGTCAGCTGCATCCTTCATCAAAAGCAAACCAACGACTGCACGTAAACCCAGGGACATCACAGAACCACTCGTGGAGCTTCATCAGGCAGCCCTTTCCTCCACCCCATTTTTAACTCCACCCCATTTCGGAGTCTATCAGCTACACCCCAGTGCTCACGGGCAAAGGTGCGACTGACAAGGTTCAACGTTTCAAACACACTGATTTCACCTACCCTTAAAATAAGGACAAACCCACTCAATCCAAGACGTTGTGCACAGGGTGATATCAAATCACACCATTTCACCGCGCTCTGGTGGTGCAATTG
>VZTF01003047.1:68400-135738 GCA_013397755.1 Cnemophilus loriae | reverse complement strand
TTTTTTTTTTTTTTAAATATCGACGGTTTATTGCTTTAGCGTTCACACCCCCTACCTGGAGCGTGTTGTAGTCTCTCGTGAAGGGCACCATCAGCTCCCAGAGGGATGAAAACACCACCAAGGCCGTGAACTCCAGCTTGTAGTTGGTGGCCATGTGCTCGAAGAGCATGGTGAGCCCGTGGGCAGCCAGGTGCTTGCGCTGGTACTCCTCGGAGCCCTCCACCGACACCGGCCGCGTCATGGACAGCGACACGTCCATCACCACCACCGTGGGCATGGCGAGCCGCTCCTCCGCCGCCCTCACGGGCGGGATCAGCCGGGATCACCTGCCCGCAGCGCGACGGAAAGGCGCAAAGCAGAACCAGAGCTGCGCTTGTGGAGCCGCGCGTCTCGCCCCCTCACGCCGACCCCGGGGAGAAGCGACGATTACCCTTTCCCCCCTCAGAGCGTGGGACCGAGCACGGATTAAGTGAATGCACGCTGAACCCCACACGGCATTTCCAGCCGGGTGCAGCGCCGGGCCCGGAGACGGCAGGAGCCTCGCCTCGCCGGGGAACGCGCGCAGCCCTGCCGCTCCGAGGGCGGTCCGGCAGGGATGCAGCCCTCCCTGCAGCCCTCCCTGCAGCCCTTCGCCCTCAGCAAGGCCCGTCCGCGGAGCGCTCCCGGGACGGCCCGGGCTGGGCGGCGGCGGCGGCGGGCACGGAGCAGGGCGGCGGAAGGGAAATGCTGCTGCACACCGCGGCCCGCCGCGCCGCCATGCGTCCGCCACGGAAAGCGTCCCGCAGAACGCGCGGCCCGTGCAGGAAGGGCCGCGCCTCACGCAGCCCCTGAGGGCTGGCACCGCGCGGGGAGCGGCAGGGTGGGATGGCGGTGCTGGGGGAGTGTGGTGCCCTCATCAAATAGGCCGCTGTGCGTGGAGAAAGGTTGATGGATAAGCATCCCGGCTGGGCGGTGCGCCTCCTTCGCCACGGTTCTGCACGTGTGGGAGTCAGGAGGGGCGGGAGGCAATAAACGGCATTGCAAAACTGGGATGTGCTCCTGCAATTGTGTGTTCAGACAACAGTTGGCTTTAAAATTATCAGAGAGTCACAGAACAGTTTAGCTGGAAAAGCCCTCTAAGGTCATCAAGTCCCACTATTCCCTCAGCACTGCCAAAGGCCACTATAAGCCACGTCCCCAGGTGCCACATCCATGCAGCTTTTAAATCCCTCCAGGGGTGGGGACTCCCCCGCTGCCCTGGGCAGCCTGGGGCAATGCTGGACAAGCCTTTCAGTGGAGGAATTTTCCCTAATATCCAACCTAAACCTCCCCTGGTGCAGCTTGAGGCCATTTCTCGTCCTGTCCCTGTTCCCTGGGAGCACAGCCCGACCCCCCCCGGCTGCCCCCTCCTGTCAGGGAGTTGTGCAGAGCCACAAGGTCCCCCTGAGCCTCCTTTTCTCCAGGCTGAGCCCCTTCCCCAGCTCCCTCAGCCTCTCCTGGGGCTCCAGCCCCTTCCCCAGCTCCGTTCCCTTCTCCGGACACGCTCCAGCCCCCTCAGTGTCCTTCTGGGCATAAGGGACCCAACATGAAATCACAATTTTCTAATTCCCCTGTTATAAATATGATGATCAGATTGTTGTGGCTGTTAAATCCTTGGCCAGGGATGTTGTTACCTCTTCCCCCATGGAGCTGCACGGCGTCAGTGCCATGGAAGAGTCATGGGCACCATCCCCGGGTTGCTGTGCCTGGCACAGGGCCCGAGGGAACTTTCCAGGAGTCACCGAGTTTTAAACCTCCCCCTGGCATTGCAAAGTACACACATACTGTGGCAAAGGCCGGCAGAGCAGTTTGTCTGGCATCCGGCCTGCCAGTCCATAGGAGACGCCTCAAAATGCAGCTCCTTGTTTAAAAGCGTTTATAAATGGGATTTCCCCCCCGCCGGCGCCATGAGGGCGAGCCGTGTCCATGGCTGGTGCCTCAGGAGTTTGTGAGGGGGATAATCGCCTGTCCTCGCACCGAGAATAACCCGTGGTAGCAGACAAAGGTGTTGGCTTCAGAGATAGACCCAAATCTATACAATACTGTGTAATCCTCTTAGGGGCTGCAGGTATTAGATTGGATTGGCTGTTCCTCCACTAACATGCCCTTCACACCTGACCCGCTCTTGTTTTAGGACTCTGCCAGCAGAGGAGACATCCTGAAAATGGGATCATTTTCACCTGCCTGTCTCTGCAGCAGCATCTCCCATCTGGCTGTTGAGTACCAAAGCTCTCAGCACTCCACCCAACCCCTGGAACTCCGCTTCCTCCTGGACAGACCTTTGGAAGGTAGGCTGGGGAGGTTTGTTTGATTGCTTTGGATCTCGGGTGAGTGAGACACGAGGTGAGAAAAGGAGTTTGTCAGGAGTTGACCTAAACTTACAAGACTAGAGAAGCAATTCCTCTGGTCAGGAATTGTGAAAGGCTGGAGAGCTCTTAGAACAGATCCTAGGTTTGGATGTCTTTCTGCTCACGAAAAGTCTTTGAAGCAGCTTGCTTTGGAGAGGAGAAGTAAAACCAGTGTTTAAATATGAGTGTATGCATACACCCGTGTTCTCTCTGTGCCATCCTTTTAACTCTCCTGTCTTTGTTAGGGAGAGTGATTTGCTCATGATGTGCAATTTGTTACACCTCTTGTGAAGTTCTGCCACATGTATGTTTATGTTCTCTTTACGTATGAAAAGCAAAGCTTGTATCCTCTATTTATCTAGGTACTCCCATGACCCTCTCTTACTGTTGCCTTAGTGATCCTCCCAACTATTTAAATTAACCTTGCCTGTTTTGCAAGAAATTTAGGCTGATAACTTCCCCTGGTGTTATGCAAGAGGGTAAGTGTGTGATAAGTTGCATGAAGAGCTTATCTGAGAATGATTTAGAAAAGTATGTTTCACTTCCAGCTAAAGAAAAATGTAACATGCCCACTCTGGGGGAAAAAAATAATCCGTGAAGAGTGTCATTCTAAGGCAGAACATTCAAGCAGTGCTGAAGGGTAAATTCTGTCCAGCCCCAAATCCCTGTCTCCGTGCTGTCACAGCTGCAGGCACTGTCACTCTGGAATTCACAATTTCTCTCCCTTTCTGAATGCTGTTCGCATAATTATGCAAGATATGCTAATTACCCCCTAATAAAAGGTATGATTACAATTCCACTTTGCCAGTTCTGATTTCTACAGAAAGCCCTGGAAAGATGTAGTCATAGAAACAAATGGCTGCTCAGCACCCCCAGTTTTACTAGAACCACGTCTTCCTCACGCTCTGCTCAGACTGAAGGAAAAAACTCGCCCTTCCTTGGATGGTTTCCTGGGGAGTGAAAGGCTGGAAAGCCACGGAGCAGCATCACTGGGAACTCTAAACCAGCTTCCATCCTCCTGCTGAGGTTATTTTGGTGAATAACTGGTTTAGGAAGGAGGTTTGAAGAGCTTGGTCTTGTCTTCAGAGCATCATTTCTAGCAATTTGAAGTTGGTTCCTTGACAGAAGCCGTATCTTCTCCTCCTGCAGAACGCCGAGCCAATTGATAATATTACAGAATAACAACTGGACTCCAGTAAAAACACAATCCTTAACAGCTCCTGGATATGGGCCTTTTCTGGAATCAGAATTCAGCTTGGATTGGACTGTCTCAGCCAACTCCTCTCTATTAAGCCCAACCTTTGATTATTAATCAGCATAGCCTACAGTCATATAAAAAAATAGGCTGAAACCTGGATCTAGATCTCTCTTTACTCATTTAAGTTCGTTTCTTTCTATTGAGAAATAGACAAGCAGTCAGTGAAATGTTGCTGCCCAAATGGTGCAAAGTTGCAGTACTTTGTTTTTCACACCAGATTTTCTTTTGCAGGATTCTGCATTTTGTGCCATGCAGTTCCAGTCCTGATGCTCCAGATCAGCTAGAAATTCCAGTGGTGGATGTAAGTGCAAATTGCTGACCAAGAGAAGTCTTCAGTGGCTTCTGGACACGGCTCTGAGCTTTGAACCTTTAGAAAATGCATTTACCAAGGAGGAGGCGGCTACGGAGGAACCAAATCCTTTTCTTGCTTGCTGTAGTGTTGGTCCTCTCTTTCTACCAACTCCAGTTCAGCCCTTCTGCCCTTCCAGCATCACACAGAGCCCCCCAACCTACGGACCCTGTCAGAGTGACATCCAGGGACCTCCCCAGCAACAAGACTGCTGTAAGAGGCAATGCCACAGCACCCAAAATAAGGCACTGTATCTATGTGGGTCCTGAGCCAGCCGTGCCCGTCACTACGTCAGTGGGTACACCACCACAGCAAGAAAATGCCAGTGAAAGCTCCCCAGATGAAAAACCACCCTATGAGTCCAAAGGAGAATATCCTCAGGACCTATTCAGTGTGGAAGAACGCAGGCAAGGGTGGGTTGTACTTCACATCTTTGGCATGATGTATGTATTTGTGGCCTTGGCCATAGTGTGCGATGAGTATTTTGTCCCTGCTTTGGGAGTGATCACTGAGAAGTTGCAGATCTCTGAAGATGTGGCTGGAGCCACCTTCATGGCAGCAGGTGGATCAGCACCAGAACTGTTCACGTCCCTCATAGGTGTCTTCATCTCACACAGCAATGTCGGCATCGGTACCATTGTGGGCTCAGCGGTGTTTAATATCCTCTTTGTCATTGGCACCTGTGCCCTCTTCTCGAGGCAGATACTCCACCTGACATGGTGGCCCTTATTTAGAGACATCTCGTTCTACATTGTAGACTTACTGATGCTCATCCTGTTTTTCCTAGACAGTGTCATTGATTGGTGGGAAAGCCTCCTTTTACTGACTGCCTATGCCACATACGTGTTCACCATGAAACAGAACGTGTTCCTAGAGCAATGGGTGAAGCAGGAGCTCAACAAGAAGCTAAATGCTGTGCAGGCAGCATCAGCAGAGCATATGCAGAAGGTTGGTGTCCTTAGAGTTCAGAGGGCAAGTTGGAAATAAGTTTTTCTAGTGTAAACTGCGAAGAAAAACTGCATCTCCTTCACAAAGCACATATTTGAACCTCAGAATACAGGTACTGGTCAAAAATTATGGTTTTAAAATGAGGGAAATGCAAACTAGAGAGATTCTAAGAAATTAGATAACATCACTAGAAGGGAGTTCTACCTGTGCAATTACTCAGTGTCTCTTAGCTGCTTTCGAAGATGTGTGTGGGATTTTGCTTACTTGGTTGCTGTAAAGAAGTTTCAAAAAGAGCAATTGCAGGACCACATCCTGGTCTGGGGATAAGACTGGACAATCCTGGTGAACAGCGGGGGAAAGGCTTCTGTCCCAGCCTCTTGCAGCTGAGAGGCGTTGGAGGAAATTCTCTTTTCCCTCTCTGAAGCCAGGTGTGTTGCTGGGATGCTGGTGGTATCACTCGTTACCTGATCAGCAGCACAGAAATGCATCTGGCAGCTTTAGCAACCACTGCCCGCTCTGCTGGGCAGCATTTGGCAACCAGATTGAAGTGCCCAAACCCAATTCCATCCCACCAGATTTCAAAGTGTCCCCTGGCACTGCGTGCTCTGCTAGTCAGATGTGTCAGATGTGCCACCCCTGGCCCTCAAGCGTGCTTTGCCTTCTGATCCTGGCACTCCACATCATTTAAGGAAAGGAAGGAAGCAGATAAGGAGAGTGAGGATAGATGAAGTGGTGCAGAATCGAGAAACTGCTGCTGTTTCCTACTCCTGGTTTGTTGTTCAGCCAGTGCTCACAGCTGGGAGTCCTGAAAGCTGCTTTGTTACATTCCACTGGGACACACGTGCAAGAAACTGCAGTGACACACACACACATCACTGTGGACATCACCAAGCACCACAAATTGAATCCAGCCCTGCACTTGAAATTTACAGAGAACTCTCACTAATGTTTAGTAGCATGACAGAGAGCTGTTGAACCTATCCCTTAGGAAAAATTAATCACAGAAATTATAAGTGATGGAAAGTAATGCTAATCACTAAAAAAATCCCCATTTGCGCCTTCACTCTGCTAGAAAATGAGTAAGGATTCAGATATTTGGAGATGTCTGGGTCTGTCTGGAGCTGCAGGAATCAGTTGTGAGTCTGCCCCGGGGTGCCTGCATCCTCACTGGGAGGCTGTAGGCAGAATCCTGTTTTTCTCAGATGCCAATGGTTTTAAGGAGGCCCATGGCTTCGGCTCTTTCAGTAGCATCCATGGACATTTGTGTCAGCTGCCCCACTTCCCCACGGGCAGCAGCCTGAAGGATCACTAGATCCTGAAGCAGCAGAGGCGATCGGTCATTTCTGTTCCTCGTTGCTTGCAGACAAGCACCGGGGCAGTTGCAGATGATGCAACAACGAAGCCACCAGATGTGAGGAAGCTGCAGGTAGGTCTAAGCAACTTTTCAGGGATCTGAAGTCATGGTATTTTGAATCTCTCCCCGTTTCAGGTTGTAAATAAAGGTGTCAACTCCTGTGTCGAGAAACCTGGACCAAAGCTTGTATCATATCAGGCACCATGGCCACAGTTTGCTTAAGAGGACACCTGGCTGAGTGCTGTCCTTAAAGGAATTTTTATAAAGTGTAAGAGACAGCTCAGGCTCCCCAGGTGGATTTAACTAGGAGAGTGCTATTCTTTCTCTGCTGTAAACAGGCATACAGAAATTCAGAATGTGGCTCCTCTTACGTGGTTTCATGGCCAGATTTCCTCCTGGGCTCTCGTAGCAGAGGCTGGCAGGGTCTGTCCTTCCCCATGGCAGACACTGAACGGCTCGTTCCTCTGCTGCTGTTGAATTGCTGCCCTGTGGCCTGGAGAGGCCCTGTCTGATGTAGTGGACAAGGAAGCTGGAACTGACTGGCTTTGTGCCTTCCCACAGCCTGGGCCAGCCCTGCAGCGGGGCAGCAGCTCGGCCTCTCTGCACAACTCTCAGATGCGTGGCACCATCGTCCAGCTCATGATCCACACCCTGGACCCCCTGGCAGAAGGTGAGTGGGGCACCAGAGGGCCTTGGGTTCACAGCCCTGAGTGGTTTAAATGGGAGGACAGTTAGTATTTTGGGGTCAGCAACTCAGCCTTGGGGTGCAGCTGAGTATCACAGATGGTGTCAGGTGAGGGGAGCTCTGTGGCAGTGGGATGTGCCCCTTCTGATCGTGTGGCTGGCAAGGGCAAACTCCTCATGTTTTGGTCCTGCCGTGTCTAGTTTTCCTGTGCCAAGCTGGTTACTGCTGTGGTGGCAGCTGCTGCTGCTGGGGTCCCTGAAAGTGGTGACAGTCCCTGCTGTCCCCCATCTCTGCTGTCTCTCGGACTGCCAGGGCAGTAAATGTGAGTTACTGGCTGCCTCTGTCCCATAGCATGTCCCATCTTCCTCTTCTTAGCTCAGACCTCATCCCAGCCCTGAAACAGCAGCACAAAAAGAGGTTAAAACCCTTGAAGAATTATCTTTTTGGCAATGGTTAAAATCCCAGCCGAGATTCCAATCACAATAGTGAGGCCAATTCCGTGTGATTCAGACTGACACCTCTAAAAGCCCAGCTATCATCAGTGCCATGGCAAAGTGTGCCCACAGCACTGTGCAGGCAATGGGCAGCTCCCCAGGGCCAGGGAAGCACCAGCTCAGGTCCAAGACCTCCTTTAAACTGCCCAGGGTGCAGAGAAGCCTCATCTCCAGACAGACCAGGGTCTTTGTACACAGCCTTTTAACATGTTTCTTTACATTAACTTTAATCCAATCACACCGTGGAGGTTCATTTTCCAAGAAATAGTGAAGCACATTAAAAAAAGACATTTAAAAAATTTTCTTTCCTAGCTCAGCTCATGCCCCACCCCTCCACTGCCCTGCTTGTTCTAAAGAGATTATCTGCTGCCCGTTCAAAGAGAGATTGAAGCTAAGCAGATCAACACCTCTCGTGTCCCTCACAGAGGTTACAAAGAGGACTCTCCAGATCAGAATCCCAGCTACACAAACTGATCAAGGGAACAAAGGAGGTTGGATGAGGACAGCAAGGCAGATCAGCGTCTGCTTTGACAGATTCCAGTGAAGGCACCCAATGTGTTATGAACAGTACAAGAGCCAGACTCATCAGGGTTTGCTTCTTGCTCCTTGCCCCCAAAAGGCTGTATCAACAGCACCAGGATAGACCCCAAACCTTCCAAGAGGGTGTGCCGTTGCCTTGAGCATCAGAAAGTGCCAGACTTGAGGGGCTGCTGCCACTCAGAGTTCTCCCAGCACCTTCTCATCCTTCCCACACCTATAAATGTCTCTGTGCAGTGTCTGCCCACCCTGGGCCAGCACAAGCTTGGCTTTCAGGTCCAGGTTGGTGCCCTGGTGAAACCCTGGGACCCCTCACAGCAGGAGAGTTGTGGGGGGCTGAGGTTGGCAGCCCAGGCCCGGGAGAGCCCCAGTTCAGCCCAGGATAGGCTGCTGGGAGTTCCCATGCAGTTGTGAGTCACTGACCTTGCTAAGGAGGCTGCTGTTCCCAGGCCTTGTGAATACTGAATCAGCAGGGCTGGGGGACCAGTTTGGATCTTCTCTCAAAGACGACTTCCCTACTCATTACACAGAATCACAGAATCATTTAGGTTGAAAAAGACCTTTAAGATCATCAAATCCAACTGTTCCCCCAGCACTGCCAACTCCACATGTCCCCAAGTGCTGCATCTACACACCCGTTAAATCCCCCGGGGATGGTGACTCCCTGTGCCACGGCTTGAGGAAATTTTTCCTGATATCCACCCCAAGCCTCTGCCGGCGGCCCGGCAGGGTGCGAGTTCCCGTGCGTGTGTGCGGCAGCCACTAGATGGGAGTGTGCCCGTGTGTATTTGGGTCTGATACCGCAGGGACCGTGCGGGGACGGGCTGCAGCAGCCTCTCCAGAAGGTTTTTATTTCCCAGACCCTTTACTTTACTGATGCCACTGAGTTAATGGCAAAACCTCTGCCCCAGGTACGTGCCTGCTTCGCTCAAGAGTGTGAGAACAGAGACAGCGCCTTATAAAATATAAGAATAAAATTACTCATATTACAACAGCTCAGCACTCAAAATCAAGAAGCCAATGTGCCAGATCCTGTGTGTCTTGTAGGAGATACTCCTTAATCTGATAAATTCCTACCTAAAGAAAAGAGAGTCTGGAGAAAAGGAATTTAGGCATGGACTGAGAAACCTAAGAGCCTTGAGGAGCTTGGGCAAAGAAATGAAATGACATCCTGAAGATGGCTCTGGAAAAGGATTTGAACCCACCAAGGCGTATCAGGACTTGTGTTCTGATCTGTTAATCGTTCCTAGTCCTGTGTTAACAGCCCTGCAGCCCGGGGGACCCTGGGCACAGCTGTGCCTGGTTCCCATGGATCACCAACACCGTCCCTCCCTTTGCTGTGTGTGCAGCACGCTCTGTACCAGGCACATTTCTGCAATTAGGCTGCCACATAAAAGATGATCCCAAAGCAATTTCTCTTTCCTCAAGGGCCCTTGTTCCTCCTTGCCAAGGCCTGTAGCATCAGCACTAACAGGCTGTGGTAATGAGCACTTGACAGAAGGAAAGGGTTGCCAACAGTTGCTCAGCAGTTCCTCACTGAACCTCCTGCAGTCAGGATTCTGTGGGGTTTCCTCCTTTCTGCTGCCCTCATGTTCTGTTTGGGCAGCACAGAGGTGGTTTCAGGGCAGCGAGGTCCAAAACAGAGAAAGGCTGCCAGCACTGGGCCTCCAAACCCAAATTTCAGGGGCAGAGGTCTTGGAAATACAGAAGGAGTGTGAAACACAAACTTGCAACGCCCCTTATGTGAAACAAAATTTGTCATTTGAAGAGTGGATTGAGTTCAGAATGTAGTTTTTTTTCTGTTTGTATTAGGAAGGTGTCATTACTTAAGTCTTTGTCTCAGGGAGACTACATGTTTACTTTAGAAGTTCTAATATTTACATGGCATCTTAAATTATATTTTTGATAGAACTTTTTACTTTCAATGTGCCTTTTTTTTTTAACTAGGAATTTCTGGCAAGTTTGTTCTTTTGTCCTTTTCCCCACTTTCTGTGAGTGTGTAGCAGAAGAATGTGAGATCTTTTCAAGATTATCCCATTAGACACCAGAGGGAACTGTTGGGGAATTAAAGGGAGTGAGGATTTTGGAAATGCTCAGGAACTCTCTCATTTCTGAACCTCTAGCCTTACCACCAGACTCTTTAAACTCTAGTCACACAGGGAGGAAGGCAGAAGCCTACATTTCTTTTTGAATGAAGCAAAAGGCTCCAGCAGAGAGGTTGTCAGAGCTGCCTGCCCTCACTATGCCCCAGTTAACAAGGTAATGATTTTGGAAATTAGACCAGAGCAGTGGGCATTGTTGCAGGCTGGAGAAGGCTGAAGGCAGCTACAGCTTCTGCTTGCTTCATTAGCATTCCATCATTTGTTATAAGAGAATCATGATACAGAGGGGCAAAAGGAATCACAAGATTATTTTATACTTCCACTTTTAGACAGCAGAATCTCCAAATCCTTCAGGTTCGTGCCAAATTGTAAAGAAAAAATCCTCCCTGCTGATTGTGTTGTGAATCCTGTTAGATTGAATATTAAAGCCAAAGAGTGAATTAAATGTAAGAGCCAAATTCAAGGCAGAAGCTCGGCTGCCACCTGAAGTCCATCCTGGATGCTGTCAATTCATAGGACAAGAATTCTCCTGGAGAGCATCTCAGGGCCACAGACATGTCCTGTGTGATGGTTCTCAGCCCTGGGGACAGAGTTGCCAGCAGTGAATGCCCCAGGGGACTGAGAGGGACACTGCCCTGCACAGCTAACCCAGCACAGCACGGACTGAGCTCATGGACATCCTTCCTCCCCGTGCTGACCTGCAGATCTGGCCAGCTTAGAGCCAGCTCTGCCTCCAATCTCAGTCCCTCCTGCAGGAATTGTGTGTCAGAGGAATTAACACCCATTTAAACGAGGCTGATCTCATGAGAACTGGACAGTGGCCTTGGCCTAATCTGTTTATCCTGACAGAGATCCCGGGCTCCACTCAGCACTCCCAGCCTGCAGCCTGGCTGAGGGCAGGGAGCCAGGAGCTTGAATTTCTGTAATCTGGGGCTGAGCCTGACCGCCCCGACCCTGCTGACAGCAGCTTTTGCAGCAGCTGCTGGGAAAAGCCAAACAGGAGGATGCATTGCCCAGGGCTTAGAGGAGGAGACTGGGAGCAAAAGGTCACTCCTGCACTGAGGGATGTGCTTGTGCACGAGCACAGGGGGAAGGAAAAGGAACACTTCACCTCCCCTCCAGTGAACTTCAGCATGGACAAGGAGCTTGGAAGAGTCAGGCTCTTGAGTCCCAGCCAGCTTTTCAAAGGAGAAGAAATTATCTTTTAGATTAGAAATTCTTACCTCTGAGGGTGGGGAGGCCCTGGCACAGGGTGCCCAGAGAAGATGTGGCTGCTCCTGTATCCCTGGAAGTGTCCAAGGCCAGGTTGGACGGGGCTTGGAGCAACCTGGGGTGGTGGAAGGTGTCCCTGCCCATGGCAGGGGGTTGGGACTGGATGGCCTTTAAGGTCCCTTCCAACCCAAACCATTCTGGTACTCCATGATCATTTCGTCTCAACCCTCATTCCAGTGCTCAGTGGAAATCCCAGTTGGTGAAAGATGTTTCTGTCAGGCAGTAGCAGGAATCTCGCCAGAGCAGGACTTGTCCCCTGAGGTCTTAATGTCTGAGCTGGGCCCAGTTATTTGGCATACACCAGAATTTACTGATTTTCACAAGGTTCATCTCAGAACAGCAGTTCTGCCCACATGGCTGGACCTGCTGTTTCTATTATCTCAATGTCACTGTGATTAATAAAGTGGCAGGGCCCTGCCCTTGAGGCAAATGACAACAGCACCTTCTGGGTGTGTGGTCGACAACACAGTAGATTAAATCAGTGTGATAAAACTTTCAGAGGAAATTAATTTACAGCCCTGCACACAAGCCAAGCACAGCATTGGCCAATTCCTTGTGGCTGCTGCCCATGTGCAAACCCAGTGACCCTCAGTCACTGGGTGTGCAGCTCGACAGAGGACACAGATTAGAGCAAAACGGGGCTTTTCTTTGAGGCCATTCTTGTTCACTTTCACTGAGAGTCAGCAGTAAGATATTTGAGCAAAAAACAACTATGGAGATACACAGTTTCACAGTTCACTGTAAACCAGTAAAAAAGCATCTCAGCTGAGTAGAGCAGAGCTTGGTTTACAGTGGAAGAAGCCCTCAGCAGTCCCAGAAGTAGAGCACCAGACCTGTGCTGGTGAAGATCATCTCTCAGACAGCCTGGACCATGCTGAACCTGGATACCAGGAATTTAGATCAGCTCTAGCAGGAGACACTTGTGTATACTTAGAAAAATCAATCATTTTCCAGGGAACTGGAACATAAAAGGTGTTTATTTTCCATTCCCATCAGGTCCCAAGGCTGTAAGCAGCACCCTAAAGCCTCTTCAACAGCCACATGGCAGGAGGAAGGTGTCATTTTTAGTTTGGACATAATCTAGCCTGGAAAAAATCAATAGTCCATTGGGAACAAGATGATATTGCACTGAAACTCCTCCTCTGTTCTTTCTGCATTTTCTTCCTATGAAGTACAGATATCCTCTGTATTACTGACCTGGGAAGGATTTCTCATTCCTCTAGATTCTCTTTAAATATGATGGTGTTAGTTCCATGTCACATTGCTGGTGTAATTGCTGTAGCACTAAGCAGTTCAATACAGCAGCTATGACCAACCAGCAGCAGCCGAAACCTGGGGTCACAGCCAGAACAACCCCTGGGGCAGCGCTGGCTGCAGCCCCTGCAAGAGGAAGGGGGCAAGAGCATGTGTGTGTTGGGGGAGGCAGGGGAAGGGAGGCTTTGCAGTGACAGCCTCTGATGATCATGTCCTCCTCACCCACAGCAAAATTTAAAGACAGGGTTGACATCCTGAGCAACGTGGCCAAGGCCAAGGCTGAGACCCTGGAAGGACAAGGCTCCCAGCCAGGTGAGTGCAGGAAGAGCCAGCGCTGTTTGCCTCGTTTTGCACTGCAAGCCCTCACCTTCCCAGCACGCAAAGCCCAAGGGCTGGCAAAGGAACACTGGGGTCTAACACAAATTTCGTGCTATTACTGGGCACAGCTGGCTGCTGTAACAGTGCAGCAGAAATCAGTCGATGCACACGGGCAGGAACAGCCATCCCCAGAGGAGCTGTTGGTGAGGCAGCGTCCGGGCAGGGAGAGCTACAAGGATGCCCTGGAAATGGGCATGGAACAGTGCAGGATGGAAATCAGGCCATTGCACACAGCACTTGGGTGCTGCTGGCCTTTGGCAGACCCTGCAAACGGGGTGTTTGTTAGAACAGAGTACCTTCACACACTTGCAGAAGGGCAAAGCAGGTTCCTCCAGAGGGAATAAGCTGCACTGACTGTGTCTATATCAATTCCAAGGACCTGTGCACCCTTCCTTTAATAGAATCACAGAATCAGGGAATGGTTTGGGTTGGAAAGGACCTTTAAGCTCATCCCATTCCACCCTCTGCCATGGGCAGGGACACCTTCCACTACCCCAGGTTGCTCCAAGCCCTGTCCAGCCTGGCCTTGGACACTTCCAGGGATCCAGGAGCAGCCACAGCTTCTCTGGGCACCCTGTGCCAGGGCCTCCCCACCCTCGCAGGGAAGAATTTTTTCCTAACATTTAACCTAGATCTGCCATCTGTCAGTTTAATATTTTTTGGGGGTTTTCTCTGTCACTCCTGACACACAGGCTTTGTGAGCTGCCTTGGAGCCAGAGCTGGCCTGTGCTACAACACAGGTTTGTGCTGCCAGCAAGGCTGGAGATTTTGAACACCAAGACACTTTTGTGTGGAAGGTCCCAGCTCCACATGACACAGGCACCTGAGCACCTCCCAACCCTGGGCCTCATGCAGGTGAATGAGCCCAAACTTGAGAAAAACACTGTTTAAAACCCAAGTAAATTCTTGGTGCGTGCTGTAAGAACCACACTGACTTCACTCCCTCACCTCTGCTCCGTGTTATCCATACTTCTACTCTATTCCTGCAGAGGTTTCTGTGTTCCTCTTGGCTATGCAGGTTAATGCAGGAACAGCAGGAGATTGCAGTTATTTCCTTGTATGTGTCAGCACTTTCCTATTTGCTTTTGAATACCCACCAAATGATCAGGGATTAAAGTCTGGCAGCACATCCCGGTCATTTCTCAGAAGCCTTGAAGAATATCACGTCCCTGGAGAATGCCGTACTCTACAGAGGGAGGGGGGAGCTGGGGGGAAACCTGAGAAGCAGAGCTTTACATCCTTTCTGGGTTTTAAGGATGGTTTTAATACAATCTTCAGAATCCAGAAAGAAACCAGAAATGCTAATCAGCTGTAGATGAGGTAATTAACATTTCCCTGTTACAAATGTGCCCCTTTACAGCAGTTCTGGATGGAAGGGCAGAGGAGCATCAAGGTCTCGTTCTACTCCAGGTGGGCCAAGTCCTTCCCAGATTTACCAAGCACAATCACAGCAGTCAGGGAGGACACACAACAAACCTAAGCAATCTGAGGGTGTTTAACCTGAAATGCCACCACTGTGGTGGGCAGCTCAGAGCTCCTGCTGGTCACAGGGACGGTGACCACCTGGTAGGGTGGCCACCCATCCAAGATGACTGAAACCAGCATTCCTTCTTATTGCTTTTTGCAGAAGAGGAAAAGAAAGCACCAGGCACCGTCCAGGTAACTGCTGCCACTGACTCTGAGCCCAGCAAGGACAGACAGAAGGCAGATGTGGCCCAGGATGGACAGGTATCAAAATCAGGAGCCCAGGCACTAAGTGCCCATCCAGGCTGACCTTCACGTGTACTTTCCTTCTTCCCTCTCCAGAGCTGTTGGGACAGCACCCAACCCATGTCACTGGCATCTATAAATAGGCTCTGTGTGTAGTGATTTAAGATGCTGGGTGAAACGTTTTGGCTTACAAACACAAAGCGGGTCCAAATTACGACACCAACTGAGACTGGATAGTACTGTCCCCTCAAATGACTCTTCTGAGGTCAGAGGGTACTCCAGGGTAAGGGAAGATAAGAGCACGTGCCTGTCCTGTGCTCACCAGCAGACTGTTCTGTTTTGCTCCCCAAATCCCTTTCGGGTGATGTTATTTGGAGGTTCTGATGAGAAAAGGTTTTTCAAGGCCAGACAGTAAATATTTGTGTCAAACCTCCATCTAAGAGGAGGTTCTAGTTAATGGATGCCCATTAGTTATCAATACACAGGTGCTGGGGTGTGCCTGGATCCTGCCCCACAAGAGCTGTGGCTGCCCTCAGCAGGTTACAAATGTGAGCTCTGCTCAGGTGAGGCCACGGTGAGTAACTGCAGCTCCTTGTTAGTGTGAAAACATATTGGCTTTTTGATTTTTTCTCCTGATGTACAGCCCCTGTCAAGCAGTGACACCTCAGACAACAGCAGCTCTGAGAGCCAGGAGGACAGCGATGGTGACAGCACAGAGGGTGATGAAAACGATGAGCCCTTATCTCTGGAATGGCCAGAATCAAGGAAAAAACAAGCAATTTATGTTTTCCTCTTTCCCATTGTCTTTCCTCTCTGGAGCACTCTGCCTGATGTCAGAAACCCAGTAAGAATCTATCTTCCTTCTTCTACTGGAGTCATTAACTGAGCTATAGATTTCCTCTGGGCAAGAGTCCCTGGGTCCATTTTTCCATGTCTGGAGTCTTTGCATGGTTGAAGGGCTGTTACTGCTGCAGGGAGTGGGACAGGAGCCCCAGCTGCAGTGTAATGTCATTCCAGAGACTTAATTTAATAAACCACAAATTCTAGCAACTACAGGTCACCTAATCAAGCTGAAAAACAGAGCAAATAGAGACCAGGGTCCAAGTTAAAGCAATCAATTGCAGTGGAGTGTTTCAGGTGAATAGTTTTCAATGGGGACTATTAACTTCCCTGAAACGTCTCTTTTTTTCTTTTCAAACTTGATTTCAACAGGAGTCAAAAAAATTCTTTGTCATCACGTTTTTTGGATCCATCCTCTGGATTGCTGCGTTCTCTTACCTCATGGTGTGGTGGGCTCACCAGGTGAGAGGTTTTGTTTCTTTCTGCAAATCCCCATTTCAGAAAAAGTAGAGGGAGAGAGGGGACAGTGTTACTGTGGCATTTTATCTGATGAATTACAGCTGCAGTCATCCATCACAACAGTAGAAACTTTGTTTTGTTAGAACCCAAGAGTGAATTTTTGATTTCCTTCTTTTTGATTTGACAAAGAGTCATTCATTCCTGAGAGCTTCCAAGGGAGTTTGTGCATCAGGAAAAGGAAAAGCACCATCAAGATTTATCTTAATTCTGACTTCCCATTGATGAATGTTTCTGTGCAGAACATAATTATCCATTACCTAATTAAAATTCTAGGAAAATACAGGTTCTGATTCTGGAAGCTGCTAAATGATCTTCACTGCCCCTGTCTTAATGTTCACCTGGTATTCTGGGAAATAACACTTCCATCTTGTAGGCTCGGCCCCCCAGTCTGTATTGAGTGATATATTGCACATGCACAGTAAAGCTGATCATGCCATAAATCCAAGGACTGTCATCTCCAAAGGCCCTTGGATCTTACCTAGCTGATGTTAAATCTGGAAAGGTAGACAACATCCAGAGGAGGAGGACTGAGGACAGGAAAATTGTGCTGTAGCTGACTTGACCTTGGCTCAGTGCTGCCATCACTGTGGGCAGATTCCCTACACTATAGAGCAAATCCAGATTCAACAGACCCTGTAAAATTGAACTTTTTGATCCTATAAAGCAGGAAAATGCTGCCACGTTTACAAGACTCAGAATATTTTAACTCAAACACGGCACGAACCCTAACAGTGCACAGAGCAATTATATTCCATGTCCCAACACTAACAGCCCTATCCAACTTTGCGTTGATTAGGTTGGTGAAACAGTTGGGATATCAGAGGAAATTATGGGGTTAACCATACTGGCAGCAGGCACATCCATCCCTGACCTCATCACCAGTGTCATCGTGGCACGGAAGGGCTTAGGGGACATGGCTGTGTCCAGTTCCGTGGGCAGCAACATCTTCGACATCACTGTTGGGTGAGTAGCAGGTCCATGCAAGAGGTGCATTTCTTCTGAAACACAAAGTTGCCTGCTTTGAAACCAAATTAATGCCTCAATTAATTTCATTTTAGCTGTAGTTAAATGAAGGGCAGCTGAGCAGCCAGCTCCTTTTGAAGAAACCCAACCCAAACCCAGCCAGGAAAGACAAACTGTTATAACTCCGCCCACCATCTTCACCCAATTCTGAACCAACACAAAATTACCAATTTTTCAAGACGAAAATGCAAGAGATCTTTGGCTAATGTCAAAGATATACAGACAGGAACCTTATCTGGTCACTCAGAGACATTCATTCCCCTCCTGGGGAAGGTCAGTATCAGTGCCTGGATCTCCCATCCTAAACCATCAGGACATTTCTTTATTATAGCACACCAAGGCACTTAATTCTTAGGTATTATTTTCAAATCATTTTACTCTTGGATTGCATTATGATAGTACAAGCATTATCCAAATGCAGTTTTGACAGGAACAACATCCAGTTTAGATTTATGCTGAGCTATATTGAATACAATCGTGCATTTTTTTCCCCTGTAACCATTTGGAAAAATTGTTTAGTTATGATGCAGAAAATGAACTGCCTTAAAACATTTATTTCAATTACTTTTCCTTTCCTTGCAGCCTGCCAGTTCCATGGTTCCTTTTTTCTATCTTCAATGGCCTCAGCCCCGTGGCAGTCAGCAGCAATGGTTTGTTTTGTGCAATTGTTCTCCTTTTCCTCATGCTCCTGTTTGTGATTATCTCCATCGCTGTCTGCAAATGGAAAATGAACAAACTCCTGGGGCTCACCATGTTTGCTCTCTACTTTGTGTTTCTGATCATCAGTGTGATGTTAGAGGACAAGATAATATCCTGCCCAGTATCTGTATGACATATGGACACCTCAAGATGTGTGTGAGGATCCAGCAACATCAAGAGGGGGTTGAGGTAGCAGCTGTTCAACCGAAAAAAGCAAAAAGAATTGTAACAAACTTACTGAAAATAAGATCTCTTTAACATGCTAAAAAATAAACCAGTCTTAAGTGGTGTGTCAGCCTCTACTGTTTTTCTTTAGGATCAGAACAGACACTGAAATGACCAATATCAAATAACACACATTTAGGCACTTGTGGAAAGGCTGATACAATTTAGATGCATCAAATTTTCACTAGGGCTGATCCCCTGAAAGGAACTGATTTTCAGCACAGAATATTTACTCATTATAGGAAATTTTCAGGAACGCACCCTAAATTAGTCAGTGAACTGCTCAAACTCCCTGAAATCAATGGATTTTACTTCAGTGGGAAGAGAATCAGCCTGATTGGGCTGGGCCTTTACAGAACTGCTCTGCTTAAAATCCCTGTGTGGAGACCCAGGCTGCAGCTCAGCAGTGAACTCCCTCAAACTGCACTGAGCTCCTTTCAGATCTCTACCTGATCTTGCAATACAGTGCCTAAAATTCATGTGACGTGCCACCAGTACAAGTGTGATGTCACCTGCATTTACAGGGGTTAGAACAGCACATTAATCAAAACTAAAGCCAGGAATCAAATACAACAAGGAGTTGAACTGCTGGGGGTTTGTTTTCATCCTGACACTAATCTCTGACAGTTACAGATTATTTAACCAGCACTAATTCCTCTCGTTAGCACTGTCTTCTACACAGACAAGATGAAAAAATGCCACTGACATCAACAAACCTGAGAGGTTTATTGTTAACACCTCCTGGGAGCACACAACGTGGTTAAGAGTTGCAGACATTTCTGTCACTCTAATCAATCTAATAAAATGTTAATGAAAATAACCAGAAAGATTTTAAGCTTTTTATTGACTCACTGTAAAACTTCTTTTTTTTGGATGAGACAGAAAAAAACCTTAACATTGTGAACATTGACTTTGCATATTTTAAAGGAACTACAAACCAAAGCAAACATCCAACATACTGTTTTTTGGTAAATAAAATTTAAACATTACATATTTACAAATCTACAACCATTCATTTAAAAAGTGCTGCTTGCAGACTAACAAAGTACCATTTTTAAATCCCAGTGAGATAATATCCAGAAATACCCCTCTCTATTATTACTATTTGCATCTCCCATTTGTTACACAAAGATTTTACATGCAGGAATTCTCTTTCTTGGGATACAAATCATTTAATTTGCCAGTGGAAGTCAAATTCGTCAGGCTGTAACTGTACCAACAGCAAACCTTCTCAAATGGGACACAGCAGTGTCACAGAAACAGCACAATTTCTATTCACATTTCAGTATTTCATCTCCAATAATTATTCCAGTGGAACCATAAGTAAAGCAAAATATATATTGCACTGCAAATGTAAAACCTTTGTCTAAGGTTTTGGACATAAGCATTCTTTAGTACACAAAAGGAGAAAATTCAGTTCATACAAAATTTTAAATTGAAAATAGGTCTCAAATATTTTATTTATTCATCTTTGTGGTATTGGAAAATATAGTCAAATTGCTTTTCTAATAAAGGACAGTGAGATTTGAAAACTGTTTCAACACTGAATTGTATGGTGCTTAATTATCGACCTCAGGATACGTTTGGAACATTATGACTTGAATGAGGAAAATTTCCCACTTATACTATGTTGTTATTCCAACTCTATTTTTATATATTTCTACAGTGGACTGACTTGCAACGGACTTTATAAAACAATTCATTAAGTATCGTGATTTCACTTGATGAGCTACTACATGATAGAGTAATTTAAAAGCACACCCAAATTAACATTGGCAGCGCTTCAGGAGTGCCACGCTGGGGATGCAGGAACAGAGGGACTGTGTGGAGGCTGCACGGGCAATCCTGCTCCCAGTGCAGCACCCACTCCCTGATAGTGCTGGGGGATGTTGGAAAGAACAAAAACTTGTTGGGTTTATAAGTCTGGAGGCAGCTGGAAGTCCTTACAGGGAGGCTGGGAGTAGGATGGAGGAAGGGCCACGTGTGACACTGCCGCCCCCACACCTGCGCCGGGTCCTGGGGACGGGCACCGGGCTCGTCGCTTCGGCCACCCCGCACTGGAGTGGGAAGCTGGGTCATAGCTCAGCCCCTCTAACAGCCCACGGCAGCTCTGGAAAAAGCACTTGCTCTCTCTCCTTTCATGGCTTGAAGGTCCTATAGAACACTGGCTGCCCCAGTGGCAAATGGGAAACAGAACTGCAGGGAGCTGGGAACACGACCTTCCCCACGGCACACCCAGCCATGAGCTTAAATACAGCAACTACTGGAGGCAAGATTTCCATGGTAATGCAGCATTCCTACTGTACAGAGCAGAGCAGCCACGCACACTGAGGGGTACTTACAGGGAAGGTGTTCAAAAATAGCCTGCTTATTTCACAATAGTTCATAGGCATGAAGAGGGTATCTGCCATGTACCTGGGTGAGAAAAGGAGCTCCATTTCATGCACAAAGGATACTGTACAAGCGTGGCAGTACAAAAGAGCATCACAAATTGTTAAAATAAATTAAATGTGAAAGATGCTGTAAGTGTAGCATTGCTAGCTCCACGTCAGGTGGGGGGATACTTTCAAAAAGGTCAGCTACATAATTAGCAGCACATTAGAGAAGAGGCATTACCCGATGGAAGCTGTATCCAAGACTACATCCTGCAATTATCATCAGCACATACCTGCAGCTCCACATGTTTTAAATCCTTTCTTCTTAGGGCAGCTTCTTCTTACAACTTTACAGAGGTCTGGGAGGAGGTTACAGAGCTTCATAGCAGCATTACTTTTCTCATTTAAGCCTCTAAGGCTTGCTCTATTTCACTTCATAAAGTAAATGTGAGCTTTAAAGTTTATCAGCTTTCTGCCTAACTAACTATTGCTGGTTTATTATACTTGCAAACTAAAGATGTTTTTAAAAACACCTACTGGTAGGCAGACTGCAATATAAAATCTAATGTAACAGTTGAATATTTGGAAGTATTATAACAGCAACAACTAAAAGAAATTAGTATTGGACGATCATTAAGATTACTTAAAATAAAGCTATTTGTTAAAGCATGATTTAAATTTGTTTAGGGTGTTTTATACAGTTCAATGTCTGTTTTCCCACCTCCATGCAAGACTTCTGATATTTTCCCTGCAGCCTTCCTTCTGGTGAGGAGTTGCTATGTGACTGAGAGCACAGTACATTTTTTAAATGTCTAGAACAAGAAAACATGAGGCAAAAGCCATGACTCCACCACAAGGACTGATATAGCAGTTTTCTTCAGAGAAAAAAAAAAAAAAAAGTTGTTTTGCCTGTGAAATAGAGACCGAACATTCCAAGTATGTTTAACTAAGCACAATACGCCCCAATAAGTTACATTCCCTATAATTCCCTGTAGCAAGTCTGCTGGATGTACTTGAGTTAGAAGCTTTGGATTGGTGTTCTGTGGTGTTGTACTGAGTGTTTCAAACACAACCACGAGACTCCGAGCGCTGCGTGTTCATGGAGAGCTCACGGCAGGCTGGCATTTGCTCCGTGTCACATCTGGAATGAGGCCACACTAACAAATGCCAACAGCTGAGAGGGGCTGATGCCATAAATTAATCCATAGGACTCTTCAATATGCTTTCCCTTTCCTAGGGAGTGGGGAGGGAAGGGAACACAAGAAGAAGAGGAGATTTCTACAGAAGTGTTTCACAGAGACATCAGCGTGTTCGTTAGAGTTTTGCAAAATTTACCATACCTTCCTTCTGATTGCTGTGGTAATACGTTTTCCAAGTGTGCATGAGAGAAATCCTGGATCTCAAGTACTGTCTAGGTGAAGGTTAACATTTTCTATTCTGCTTTAAAAACAAATCACTCTTCAAAAAGTAACTGGACAAGTTACTATAAATAGCAGTGTACTGCAAAAAAAATAAGCACTGTATTGCTTCTGCAGCAAGTCCATTTAAAATTCACTCCAGTAATTTAAAAAAATTAAAAAAATATCAACTTACTATAAACAATTTAAAATATGTATAATACAACTTTGTATGCTCTTCATAACATCATGAATATTCTATGTAAACAATAGATTCTGAAGAATTTCCTTCGCTCACATTAGTTTCAGTGCATTGTTTCTGTCCACCTGTTACTTAATTTTTTTTTTTTTAAAGGGAGCTGTAATATGTTGTCCCAAGTCAGAGAACTGATTTTGTTTAGAACCTGCCTCTCCACACACTGATTTGCAGAAAGGACAAGGGACAGGGAAGTAATATTTGGCCCATTTTGCTCTCTGTCCATCTCCACAACCGCAGCCAGGCCAAATTTCCCGAGGCCTCCTGCCACAGTCCATCGTACGCACATTCCTGAACACTGAAGACTGAGATGTTCCTTGTGACTGAAGTGGTTATTTTACACAGGGATACGTCATAGGTATCACCTCTTTAGCCAGGTCTATTTAAAGATATGGTTCTCCAAAAATCTTTCTGCATTCCATCACTCCAGTGCTTGGGGGTCTATCACAATTATGAGTGTTCTTCACTTGATTAGCGGTGAGACGATCGTAGGCCATTTTGTACTCTCTGTCAAAAGCATCTGCAGGAAGGGAAAAACAACTTTAGATACCGAGCTCAAAAACACCACCCAAATGCCACGACAGCTGCATTTATCAGCAGCAAATATCTGTAAAGTCCTTTTTATTTGGCACTTACCACAGAGCGGCACACATCTAATCTACAGATTTTTTTTTTCTGGAAGCTGGACAACTAAGTTTGCATAAATTCATCATCTGTGCTCATCTGAATAGTTGGCAGAACTTACCTATATCAATGTTATCTCTTCCCAGGGCAACAAGTGAAAGAAACAGTATTTCTCTGTAAAGGCTCCTGAAATGGTAAAAACCTCAATCAGTTTATTTACTGCACTGATACAGTACAAAACAACCTCTATTAAAAAAAAAAAGATTGAATAATTTAAAGATAACTTATTAAAAAGAGGCATTTTGAACATAATTCCTGATTGTGCCTCCAAAACATTGTCATTTCTGAGCTCTGGAGAATGCCCTGGATTCCCCACACATGGACATCACCCATGGTGGAGCCCCTAGAAGTTGCACCAAGTGCATGCAGAGAGAAACATGCACTTAAACACTCAACCAAATTCCACCAAATTTAATCAGGCAAGGAATTTGCTTTTCTACATTTTCACATTAGCTTGAAAAAGCAGGCAGACAAGCAAATAAACACCTTGCCAATGCTCCAGCTGTTGACAAGACTGTTGTATAGCCTAGCATAAATCAGTAAATCCAGGCAAGAAATGAAAGTTCATAAGAATTAATGTTCACCAATTCCACTGCTAATGGAAAAAAACCCGTTCCTAAATATGAGACATAACCTCTCTTAGCTCCTTTTCTGTCCTCTACTGAAGACTTAAAAATAAACCCCAAATCTACCCATACACCCTAGAAACAAGTGTAGAGTTTTTATTTTAAAACACCTACTAATATATAAATAACACTTAATAACAAAATATACACATATATACACACTCCCTACCTCCCATTGTTCAGAGGTAAGAAAAAGAGGTGTCTGTAAAGGGGAGGGGGAGTGGAAAAAGTAAAAAGGAAAAAAAAAAATGGAGAAACTAAGTTTGTGAAAGTTACCACAAAAAAAAAAATTACCGAAGTGATAAATTTGAGAACACTGGTGAAAATCAGTGCTTTTTCTTCACAAAACACACTAGGAAAATATAATTCATATTAATAAGCTAATTATTGCCCAACTCTGCTCCAGTTAGGCACATTGTTCTTACCTCTGTCTTTTAATATGTGGCCACTTGTTGAGCCTCTCCAGTATCTGACTCATTGGTCCATACACATCATTCATCTTAATGCTTTTCACCATACTCCTCAAGAGCTCCTGGTTAAAGGAGTCATCATCTTTTTGCAATAACTGGACCATTGGGTACTTCTGGGCTGAAAAACATTAGAAAGGCTGTAAGAGTAAGTAGATTCTTTGTGTAGTCAGTACACAGAGTTGTTAAAAAAAGGTGAAAGGCTACAGAAACTGAGAAAATATATTGACATGTATGTAGTGAACAAAGCATCAAGTCAAAAAATTATCAATGGAGAACACAAAAAGCACGTAAGGAAACTCAACAGATGCAATGGGCCATGAGCTATTTTCAGGTGTGTTATCCAACACCAGCAACAAAACTCAGAGTAAGCAAATTCTAAAAATAAGAACATGAGCTAAGTGGATGAACCGCATCAATGGAACGTATTCCCTGTCATTCCTCCCGTCCCGATGAAGAAAAAGCCAGTGGCAATGCCAGTCAATGACTTGAAACAGAAATGCTGGAAAACTAAAACTTGATCAAGCAGTTTACTGCTAAGCACAAAATCTCTCCCTCCCAAAACAAGTCACCCAAACTGAGAATAGCAACACCGAGCGTAACACTCACTCTCAAACAAAAGAGTGCGATTTTGACCTGCAAGATAAAAAGCAGTATGATCAAAAATCAGTATTGTTGCTTGTGTGAATTATCCACAAAGACATCTTTTCTCAACACACATGCTTCAGTTGCTCAAAATGAAAATTGTTCTTAAAAAATACCACCAAAATCCACAAGAAACAAAACTTACTCTGAGCATTCCACAGAATATACAGAGGCTGCCTCGGATCCTGATGCAATTTCATATTGTCCCATAGCATCTGAATAAGAACATATTTACTGTCCTCTGACATACAGCTCCGTGGAATCTGAACAGGAGAATGCACACAAAGGTATTTTATTACAAAGTCATGACAAAGGAGTTCTGTATTTAACGTGTATCTTCACATGGTAAAAAGCTTTGCTATTAAAACCAAATAAAGCTAAATTGGAACGAGATTGTCAGTGACACGGCAAATTTGTGTTTTGCCTATTTTCTACAGTCCTAAAATCTAAACTTCCTCCTTCTACTGCTTAGCTACTTAAATAGCAACAAAACTAACTAGAAACTTATCCTCCTTCAAACTGAGGATCACAAACTGCAGTGTGATGAGTAAGAGCTAAACATCAGCCCCCCACAAGGACTGCTGAGCACACGTTCCAGAGTTTTGAATATTTTCCTTCAGCTGACACATTCTTTACCAATTCAGGACTGGGCTCAGCATAGTGCAAGACACATTTCTAAGAGTTACTGAATCATCTAATGATTTCCTATGTGGGAAAACAACCATTTCTCACATGTCAGTGTTTCCTATCAGATCCCATACCTTGGAGTTCTTATTGCAGTGCTCAGAAGAAAGTATTAATCCTGGTAAGTTGCTGGGCAAGTCCAAGCGCCTGAAATACCACACCAAATTCCAGAACACGATGGGATGATGATCTACAAAGTCTGCCACCGTTATTGCATGATCCCCTTCATTTTCAAGTAAGCTTTCAAGCTCTTTCCATACCACGAGAGGACTGAGGTAAGGAACTGTTATAGGATCAGGACTAGGCAAGCGCCATTCCAGGCCCAAGGAATCCTGCAGTAACAAAGGAAAAATGCCATTAATTGTAACTAATGTAATGAATGTAACTGTCTTTACAAGGTCTTATAAACACTTTTGTTCCCTATGACACACACCAACATCTAAAAGCTACGACTAGCATTAGTTTAAATAACACAGCCTAGCATTTACTGTAATTTAGGAAGGTTAATGCTGTTACGCATTTCTCTAATCTACGGCAAACATGAAAAAATGGCTTTTAAGGTAGAAAAACTACACACTGTTGGTCCTTGCAAAGTAGCAGGCAGGCTACCAGTAGGAATGATATGGCTGATCTTCTGGTTTTCCTTCTCATCTTCTTCCAAAGGACCAAAAGTACTGATGCTCCTTGCTACAGGGTGACTTGTACATTCTGACCCAGAGGCATTTTGTCTTCTTCCTGAGGGGATCTGGATACTTCTGGCATAAACATTGTCATGCTGCTTAGATTTGCTAGAGGAGAGGAAAAAAAAGAAGAAAAAACAATCTCAGATTTTTGTTTTACCCTGAGTGCTCCAACATGTACATAGACAGACAGAAATAAACTGGAAAGAATGGACCTGACAGTTTGGATTCTGCCTTGTCGGCCACCACACTCATTCATGTTACAGTGCAAGTTTTATTTCCCCTTGCACTGATGATGAACACAAACGTCCTCAAAAGAGTTCAAAAAACTTGCAGAATTACAAATGACAACATGAATTTTTATACTGGGGATGAAATGATGCACACCAGGCAGAGAAAGCATGATGTGGTCAGCTGAGAGATAAGGGAGAGGCAGCAGAGAGATCCTCTCTCAAACTGATCTCTCCTCTTCAAAGAATATAATATAAATTTATTTCAGTTGATTAAAATACATGCATACCCACAAAGAAGCTGAGGAATTTCTACGCAGGAAATGCACATTTACCTATTTGAATTGATATCCTCTTGGACAGACATCAGGGATGTAGTGAGGCCAACAGTGGCTGTGGTGTTACAGGACTTCCCACTCTGGTTGGAAAAAAGGGATGGGAACTGCATATTTTCTGTAGAAGGGCTGGACTTCAGAAAATACCTGCAGGGAAAGCAAAAGCTTAACATTATCCAAAAAAAACCACCAAAAAACCGAAATCCCAAACAAAATGCACTTCCCAATATGAGCATTTGAAATGGAAGAAAATTAAAATATTGTTATTACCGTCCGGGCCGCCGAAGATCTCGGATTTCTATGCTTAAAAAAGGCAGAAATAAGTTGCCGCAGAAGGGACACGTGGTGTTGAGATTTGAATCATCTGCTGTCCAGCCTGCCATGATTTCTTCATCGTGAACCAAACAGTCACAAGTCCGACACCGAGAACAGCTTGAGATGAGTACCTGCCAAGGGCAGGAACAGAATCCACTAGAACATGTTCTCAAAGCTACTCTTCTGTCACAAAGCACTTAAAACTACAGCCAAAATCTTTGCCTTTTGATGAATATTCCTCCCACTTGCATACAAGTTCATCCTCTTGTTGTTAACCAGACAGTTATTAAATAATATTTCTATTAACATGTTACTTGTAATCCGCAAGCATAAAAGTAAAGGAATATTTATGCAGCTACATAAATTATGATTAGAATTTAAACACACTTTTGTAGTGACTGTCAGTATTATAGAAATGGGAGAAAAAAAAAGATGCAAATGAACAGTCATTAACCTCAATCCAGTGAGGGGGGAAAAAAGGAAAGAAAATAATGTCGAGCCACCCAAACCATCCTAACAGTGAAAATAAAAGTGATCTGACTAGAAGTCACACCAAGAAATAGGTAGTTCTCTCTTCTGTATTTTTAAATATCCGGTGCTGCTTAAGACTTGGTATTTTCACTTTGAACAAATTTATCTCCATAAGGGATTTAGATGCCTGAATTCAATTGCATCCAATAGCAAACTCTTGAGAACTGAAGCTTTAAGGACCAAAAGATGTGACTGAAATAAGGACCTTTCTAGAGCAGGATTTGAAATTAAATCTACTTTGTGACAGAAATATCCATCTGTCTTTCAGCGTATTAGTTTGAAGCTTTGAACTTTACCAGAGATACAGATAATATTCATATTTAAAGACATATGCTCCAAGTCCATCAATTAAAAATCAGTAAATCATCCTGTACCTCCATGGCGTAGTTCTGGAACACGCTGGTACTGCTCGTGCTGCAGGAAGACACCAACTCTGATTTGTCAGGTAAAGGGAACTTGGAAAGAGAACCTGTTGACAGAAGAAACCCAAAGTGCCAGTTATTCAGAAAATGCATTTTTAGCACCCTGTTTTTCTGCTCAAACAATCCTGCAGTTATAATAAAATGTGTGATGGAAGATGCAACAAATGAGATACACTGGTACAGAACTGTGGAGTGTGGAGCTGCCATCTGCCCAGCACCAACCAAGGCAAAAATAAAAGCTACCAACAAACAATTTCCGTATGTTCAGTTTTCTTTGTTAACAACAGTTGGCAGCTTGGAAACAAATTTTAAGTAATTCACAGCCACACTCTCTGTGTGAACAAAAACTAGGGAAGGACAAGAGGTGCTGTCTGTACCCCACAATAGCATCAGAAACAGATACAACAGTCATGACCAATTATTCAGCACAGATTTGGATTAAAAAAAAAAAATCTACAAAGTTTGTCTGATAATCAGCTTCAACAGTGTCTTATAGAAAATTATAACAGATTTTTAAAAAGTATTTTTACTACTTTTAGAAAATAGAACCAGACCAATGAAGTTACCATTACAATGTTTTTATAGATGTTTTCTGGAGCTGTACAACTTACACAAGGTGTTTACATGAATACTCAAGGACTCAAAGGGTTTCCCATCTGAGTAAGAATTTTTGGGTAGTAAAAGAAAAATTTACTTCTTTCACAAAAAGGACTAGTGACTAGGATGATCCTAAACTGAGAATTATGAAAAAACAACTTTTAAAAGAAGTGGAATGTTGTTGTTCAGATCGAATGCCATGCAAAAGCTGTCTCTTACCACACTGGTCAAATTGCTTAGCTGAGCCATCATGGGAAGCCGAGCTTTCCAGGCTTGTCTTGCTGATGCTAATTCCTTTAATTTCTGAGGTGGTGTTCTCCTGAGGGGAAGCACTTTCAAAATCATTGCAGACATCTTCATCAGTGAGAGAAGTAGATTCTGAGTCCAGAGCTCCAAGAGACGAAACACTTGCTCGGTCTGAATTTTGATCCTGAGAGAAGAAAAGAAGTTCCAGTGAGAAAATGAAAGGAAAGCAAAAATATTTCCTAAAAAAAAGGGGCAACCTTCTTCGTCTCAGTAAATTCCAGGCATGGCCCTCCTTCCATGGAGGATCACAGACCTGTGTTCAGAAGTGATGCAAGACAAGGCAAGTTCCCCTCTGGGTTACACAGCTACACCAGGACTCTTTTTTAAAGGTTCTCCTAACAAAAATAATTAAGTGGAATCATAACCATTTTAATCCTATAGCTTTTTCACCCCATTGCTACAAGAATTAGCAGCAGCTGTAGGAATACATTAGGATGGACAAGGCAAGTGTCTCTCTTCATTCCCAAGGACTGGGAACAAAAGTAGTTTTGGTTTGAAACATATGACCTCAGATCAAAACTAGCTTTAAATTATTTTGGCAACCAATACAACCAGGTTTCCCCTTACTTATAAAAGCAATAAAGACTTAAAACCAGTATTTGTTTATATAAGTGTTTCTTCTTTAGGTTAAAAAGGGAAGCCAGAGCAGTCTTTGCTCTGTCAACACACTCATGTTCTCCCATTAAATATATTCAGAACCCAAGCTAGACTAAAGTTTTATTCAGGACATCAAAATTAGGGCTCTGGTACATCAGACATGATTAGAACAACAATGTACATAGTCTACAATGACACATGTCATGCAAGGGATTCATCGCATGTGAGTCAGTAATTCAACCTTTACAAAGTTTTTTCCTTAATTTATAGGTTCTTAATAAACATTTACCTTTGCAGATGCAGCATACATTGCAAATTTGGAGTACCACTTGCTTGCTTTCTCTGCAACCCCTTTTCCAGCAGAGAACATGCTGCTTTTCAGAACATCAAACTTGGGAGTTAACAGCGTGTCCAAGTTGAACGACGGTGATGACACAAGTGTCAATGCGCTGCTTGTGTCCTGAGGCTGCTCCTTGGCCGGGCTGTTTGGGGAATAAGCTGGGGAAGACCAAAGCCTGTCCCTTGGCCTTTCTTCATTTTTTGCATGGTAGCTCTTAGATTTGGTAAGACTGGGTGGCCTTGGGGAGTTTGGGGGAAGGCTGGACCTCCTACAAGGCTGGATAATGGTTGGGCTCCTTTTATTCGCATTTCTGTCATCGAAGGGTTTTTGCAACTCAATGCTCGGGGCACGACTGGACAAAGGGCTGCTCATGTTGTTCATGTACATGACTATTTCTTCAGCTAAATCTCTCCTTGCAGAGGGAGTAGAAATACTTCTATCATCATCCTCCTCCTCATCCTCTTTCTGCTGTTCTGTCTCAGCAACCAGCAGAGACAATGGATCAAATCCAGTTTCAACATCTGTCTTTTCAACTGGCTTTACTGGAAAGCTGCTCTTTCTTTGCAACCTTTTAGATTTTTCGCTGGAAGTTTTCACTGCTGTAGGTGTTTCAGGTTCTGCATCCAGGTCTTCCAGATCAAAGATAACAGGAGACTCTGTTTTATCTGTAAAACTGCAATCAAAGGCTGCATCTTCATCACTGGATTCTTTCTCCAGGCTTTCTCTCTTAGACCCCAAAGAGGAAATTCTGATATTAAGAGTTTTTGGCCTTATGCTTTTCTGTAATGCACTAGACAGAATTTTGGCATCAGCTCCCAGTTTTTCAACAATTTCTCCAGGGTTTGCTTCCTGGTTGATTCTGTTTATCATGAGTCCCACTAAGCCATCTCCACTCAGGTTCCGGTTCCTGCTTTCCCACGGAATCTCCCTTAAATCAGCTTCCACTGCACTTTTATGTCTCTTTCTTAAGGATTTACTTTTTAGAACTTCTGCTTCATTGGCATCCTCAAAAGATGATGTAAACAGCAATCCTACGGAACTCTCTGAAAAACAGATGGAACAAGGCGCTTTATTTGTTGTTATACAAGAAAATGAAACAAAAGTACAAAACAATGCAAATTTGTCTCATCTTTTAAACGTTTTACAACACAGATGGAATTCACTGTGTTGTGCTAGAGGTTGAAATGTTGAGCTGACTATGGTCATAACTTTTAGGAAGGGACAGACAATAAAACACTTAAAAGGGAGTAAAATCATACAAGTAAAGACTATTTTGAGAGACATCATCAAGTCTCAGCTGTATTTACTTTGTTCTTTTGGAGACATTACTACAAGGTTTGAAAGCTAAGGATAGCACAGGTATCCAGGAAATTGCCAAAAAAGCGTCACTTTCTAACTTAATGATTTAGAAATAGAGCCAAGAAAAGGAATTATTGCCAGAGAAATCTCCATTGTTTTGCCAGAGCATAAAGATGCAAACTTCAAAGTATATTCCAATATTTCAAGCATAGCTGACATTATTATAATAACCAGATCTGACACTACTAAAGACTCATCAAAATGTCTGAAAGTGTCTTTTTAATTCTACTGCACAGAAACCCCTTGTCCATCCTGAAAGAATTAATTAGCTGCTGAAGATTATAAGAAAAAACCCAAGATTTTGGTGTTTTGTAAGCAGATGTAAACTACAGCAAAAAAATAGAACAAACAAGAAAAAAACCTGGAAATGCAGAATATTCACATGCATCTTCCTGACACAGCATATGCTGACTCCACCCTAGACTCCCTCCCCCACATTTCATCAGCCACTGCTATTATTACAGCAGTAAAATACTTTAAGTTTCGTGGACAACAACTTAGGAACACTACTTAGAGCTCATTAGTAACTATATATATATACACACATATCTGTATTTTCCCTGCACTCACCCCTGCTCCCTTCTGCCACGGCACTGTCAACGGTGCCGTTGAGCCGCACGATGCTGGAAGTGGCTTTGTCGTTCCTGGAGTTCTGGTAATTCAGTTTAGGCAGGCAGTCCCCACTCCCTTTGGTGCTCTCCACTTCAGACACTGCAGACAGAAAAGGCCAGAGCTTTGTAGAATCAAAGCAACTCCCCTTAAATCTCAGGTCCCCGTTACCTCCTGGGCACCTCGCACAGGATTAAGTGACACCATGTTGCACCCATCCCATGGCGAACAGGCTGATTGATACCTGCCTGCGCAGAGGTTTTCACATGGATATTTAACTCCCAGCAGTACTTTTGGAACTGGAAGTTCCATAAGCTTCTCTACACCCAGAAATCATTCCAAAATAAGTAGTGGTTGTGAAGATTAAGACCACCCTTGTTCACTTGCATAGAAGAGGTGTAAGGGTATTTTTCTCTTGCCTTTGCAAGAACTCAGCTTCACACAGATCTCATTTCCACTACGACTACACAAGAGAAATGAAGCAAATGTGAATATTCATATTCGCTTCTTTTAGATATGAAACAAAAATTCCATTGCAGGTGACTACTCAAAATAGAGAATTACTTCTCTAAGGGATTTCAGACAACTTTAATATTATCAAGTTGTTTTCAAAAGTGCAAAATGGTTTAGCACATCACATTACAGAGAGCCGCAAATGTATTAATTACAGCCAAAAGTAAAAAATTAGGCAGAATTCACATTTTCTGCATCCTCAAAAGTTTTATTAAACCTAAATAACTTGTCTGCAATCTTACATATATGTTCTTATGATCATGGATAAGACAACTTTTCAAGCAAATTGAAAAAAAAAAATACTACTGCTAGAAGGAAGATTGTGGTGAAAACACTGAAGCAACTTATCTAATTCCATATTTTCTCAGACTTTTATATCACTTGACAATGGGATAGTTAATTCAAGTAGTAGGAGAAAGTCCACTGAAAAATTTAAACAACTATATTACTAGGGGAACATTTACTAAGAAGGGGATTTTCCATGAATATACATGGGAATCTGAAGTACTTTTACAATTTTACTACACAATCTGATCTTCTGTGTTCTTACATGAAGTTGATGCTGCTCAACTGCAGTTAAAGGAATCAAGAGCAGCAGATGCAAAACCTGAAGAAAAAAACCCTTCCCATTCTGATGCATCTCCTAAACTCTCAGAATTCCAGGGAGCTGGGTAATTTAGACCTCTCAGACTTGCAAAATTTCAGCTGTTCTCCTCTTACAGGATTTATAAAGAAACCAGACTGGTAGAAAAGGCTTTTCTGTAGATTATGCCTATGAGGCAATTTCATTTTTCTAAAAGACAAAAACATTAGGCTATAATTATCATTAAGCCTTTATGCTACCATTATCACTTATTTGAAACAGGAGAGAAAAAAGAACTGTAATTTTCCAAGTGAAACCATTAGACATCCAGAAAATTGCATTTAGAGAAAGAACTTTAGGCAGTGGCATAAACTGGCATTATCACACACACTCACTGTGAGGAATCAGCTGTCCCACTTAGCTTTTGCTGAAATCCTTATTTATCCCCAAAGAACCAGATATCTGTATTCATAAGATACGTACGAGAACTGGAGTCACTCTCTCTCTTGTCCTCCTTTTGTTCTTGGATGTCTTGAAGACAAGTTTTCCCTTGCTTGGCTTCTTCTTTGAGTGATGTGTTATTGCCAGGGTCTGAAAGTCCCCCTATCATTGCAGGGCGACAGCAGAATAAAGACAATTATGGTATTTAATAGTGTGACATTGTTCAGAGGAATAAATTGAATACCAACAGTAATTCAAAGGCCTCTTATCAAGAACATTCCAATTAACAGTGAACATTTTACCACCAAAAAAAAAAAAAACCAGAAGAGAAAAAGGATTGGCTTATTATAGTATAAACATTGAAGTGATGCTTTAGAGGATGAAATTAAAGGGGTAATGGGCAACATTTCTTTTTAAAATCTGAACTAAAGCACTGTTTGACTTTGATTCTGCTGCCTGGTTTATTTGATCAAAATGTCACATCTTTTCAAGAACTCTAAGAGGCATCTAAATATGGCTTCATTTTAGTGTAGTCTGTTTCTCAGAGTTAATGCATGTGATTCTTATGGTTTTACTCTAGAAAATAAAAAAAAAAAATAAACAATGCAGTGGCAAACATTAGTTTGTCTGCAAAATTAGATTAAAATAAAAATAATCAGCATCACCCCAGAAAAACCCCTGCAAATATTCAAGCCACTTATCTGGTCATTCTTAAGCCAAAACACTGCCCAGGTGTAATTAATACAGTCTCTCTCCAGGATCAAGAGGGTCCAACATAACTGAAAGTTTCTTTCCCTCTCTTCCCTAAAGATGCTGCACTGAATGACTACAGACAGGGTAAAAACCTTGTTGCTATGGTAAAGATAAGAAAATATTCTGGAATTTAGGGGAGACTTCTCTGGATTTCCTGAGGAGTCAGCACACATTCCAGCTATGAGATTTCACACAAAGTAATCTTGAAAAATCAGATGATGTCAAAAGCAAATACTGTTAATTATATAAGTGACAGTTATTTCATCAAGGATTATTTACACTCCCTTAGTTTACATGGTCTAAGTTGCAACCAACATTGCTAAGCTCTCGTACAGTGCTTTGCACGGCTGGCTTTCAATAAAGTGGTTTATCAGGAAGCCCAGCTCCATGAAGAACAGGCAGAAATAAAGCAAAATTGTTCAAGGTCATCCATAAGGTTAATGATAGAGCCAGAAGTAGGACTGGAGTCTCTGGGGTCTAGAGAAATAATCCAGCCATAAGGCCATCATATCTGTTCTGTTTGTCAGGGCAAAGATTTATTTGTACACATTTGGAGTCACAGAACAGCCCTGGCTGGAAGGACTTTGAAAGCTGAGGCAGATGACCCACATACATTCATAACAGTATGTTGTAAAGGTCTTCCAAGGTCAACCTGAACTAAACTAAACTGCATTGCTGTTGCTTTACAATATACTATCGTGCTTTACTACCAGGAAGTTATAAATACCATGGAAAGTAGTACCTTTAAAAAAAAATCAATTACAGGCATGGCCATATGACCATTTGATGTTCACACTATCTAAGTCCTTACTGGAAAGAAAAGCAAAGAAACTCCAAAATTTACAGCCTCACATATTTTACTTATTTTCTAGATAAAAACAAACACGATCACTGCAGGTGGTATGCAGAACCTGCAATCAGTACTGCAAATTCAAGGACTAGTTCTAGTTGCCTCTAAGCTAACATGAAAAAAAGGGGAAAATAAAAAAAGGCAAGGCTGGACAAAAGTTTCTGCTAATTATAAGACTGGTTATTGGATGAACTAGGATAATTATCACAAATTCAGGTTCATATTTTGTCTTCATTTGTCTTGTGAATAGCTGATACAATAAATGAATAACAAACTATTTCAGATTCAAAGGCAAAAGGAAGAGACTACTTTTTAAAAACTATGCAGGATCTATTGGATTTTTTCCTTTAAAGCAGTTTTATCGAACTTACAAAAGAAAGGTTTTTGAAACAAACTTTCTCATCAGCGTGAAAGTAATAAACTACAAGGATGTGAATACTCTACCAGGAACAGATGTATGTGCAGTGCTTGCTGGTAGCTTTTGCAATGCTTTTTTGAACTGTGCTATTCCTAAGACCACATTTCGTATTTTCATCCAGAGGAAATAGCCACCTCGATTGCTTGAAGGCCAGGTGCTTTCCAAAACAGCCTATTTTGGAAATATCAAAATCAAGTAGTCATCTTCAGGAACAGTCAGGTGTGAAAACATTAACTTAAATTTCAAACTGAGTTACCTTGGCAGTAATACAGCAGGTTTCTAAACCTACAAAACCAAAACCCACAAAATGATTCTGTCTTGTGTTTCTTCAACTTACAAGAAATGCCAGAATCACACCTGAACCGCTTTGTTATTTTTCTCCCTCCTATTTGCCTGGATAAAAACGCATTTCTGTCCCCCCCATCCTCTTTAAAACATACTCACCTTGTTGTAGTAGCCATAGGTGATGGCATTGGGGCCGATGCCAGCCTTCTGCATCTCAAAGAGCACCCTGACTGCCAGCACGGGCTGCCCGTACTGCCCGCACAGCTGCATGAGGACTCTGTAGCACACCTGCAAACACACTCCAGTGAGCTCCCAACACCTGCTCCGCCCTCACACCCACGGGGCTCCTTCTGGAGTTGGGGGTTGTTTTACCTCGTCAGGTGGGTCTATTTTTTTGGTGTGCATTTTCTGTAGCACATCATAGGCCGTTCTCAGAGCCCTGACTTTGGAGTGGCAGACTTTCAAGTAGGCAGGGAGGCAGATGAACCAAAGGCCGTAGCAGTGACGGAGCAAACACCTGGACCACATCTGGGGGATGGAGGAGTACTTCTTAGCAATTTTGTGGGCAGATTTAATTTCCTGGAAAGAAACACAGATTATTTGTGTGTGTTTACATTGACATCACGCAAAGCTACGTGTTAAAAACTGAACATGCACCATTATATCTATGGAAACTGCAACAGTAATATTAACAATATAATAAAGTGGGAAGGAATATGAAAGCAGTGAGAGTGATACCAAAAACAGTCACTGTGCAGTATTTCAGTGCTAAAACCTTGCATTTCTTTAAATCTCTATTACTTTGAAAGTCAGAGTCCCTCAAAGCCCTGGGCAGTGAAAAGCAATCAAGAAGTGGATGTGGAAAATTGATGGAGAACAGTGTGAAGAAAGAGGAAGGGACAGGGACAGCAAAGCAAGTAACAATCTGTACAGGGGCCCTTGTAGGACGTGGTGCAGGCAAGAAGCACATCCAAAGAACAATTAGCACAGTGACCCCACAGTCACCAGATCAGCAAAGAAGTGAAGAACCATCAGGCTGCCAAACTCAAGCTGTCCCCGTCCAAAGCACCTCACACTCCAAGAATACCTGCAAGTACCTGTTTAGTTCTTCTGAACATTGGTGATGGGCTGTTGGGGCTACTGGCTTTTGAGGACAGTTTGTTATTTGGTGCTGTGAGAAATCCTTCAGGTCGTTCAAACAATTCTAGTTTTAATACTGGAAATCCATTATAGCTGTAAGAGAAATGTGTCAATTATGTTAAATCAGCTCCAAAGCAAACACATCACATAATAGCAAAGGAAATCAACTACACACTTGCACCAGAGGCTTCCCAAGAAATAAACACAAAGTAAACTTTTAAAGACACCACTGACAAAGTGGTTCACTAATCTCTCGGCATGGTTTCATATGCCTGCACAGTCTCTTTACCTGTTATTCAGTGTAAGCAACTTAAATTGATAAATGTATTTACTGTCATAGCATTTTCTTTAATTAATGTGTCAAATGCATTAGTATTGATTCTAGTTAATAAAAGAAAATAATCTGTGTGGCTTAGTCCCCAGTGAGCACCACATGACTGAGGTTTATGAAAATCAATAGGAACAATCTCAAACTATCTAAAAGATTAAATCAGATTAGATATAAAAATATTTCTCAGAATTAATGAAGGAACCAACAGACAAACTCATCTGACATAATTACTAAACTAGTAACACTAGTTTTCAGTGATTCTTTGACATGTACTCTGTCTTTCCAAAGAGTCTCTGTAGTTTGTATGTTTATCAGTAACAGCACCAGGACAACAGACTGGGTCCATGAATTTCAACTTTAAGTTTAAAAGGGGTCGACAGCCAGCACAATGTATTGTTATCACTGCCAGCTTTATTAAGTATTATTGCTTCTGTGTGTACACACACAACATTAAAACTTCAAGAGAACTGGAAAGACAGCCATTTCACACACACACCTTCTACCTGAGCAACATAAAGGGACAGGAAAAATCTGAACTTCCTGACTCTCACAAGAACTTAGAAATTAAACTCTACAGGGGCAGCTGTTAGGACTTTGGCTGGCATCCTGCTGTGCCCTTAGGCTACCTGTATTGTAGAGGGTGCTCTTCCCCATTTGGCAGATGAGGGATCTCCGGTGGTGTTATGAAAACTGTGTGCTCACTCTTGTAGGACTCATCCAGCTCTATAAGCCGTGTTTCCCCAGTTTTGTCCATATCCACCTGGAGTAGGAAGTTAAAAGAAAAAGTAGTTACCAGGGCCATTGTATTCTCTGCTGTTAACAGCTGTATGATCAACAGCACAGAGTCTGCATCAGCATCAGAGAACAGCATCTTAACAGCAAAGACACCTTGCAAAGTCATAATGACAATAATAAGTGTTCCACTGGTTTTGTGAACTTTGCCCCAACCCAATAATCAGTGTTTAATGGTATAGTCTGAACTGCCTGTTTTCAGGTAAATATTCTATGAAGAGACTAATCCTTCTGAACATAACCATTTCTACAACTGTCTTTCCAACTGCAGCGGTAACTTGAAATTTATTTTTTAATTATAAAAATAAGAGCTATTTTCCCTGTCTTTTAACCACTGAAAACAATACCAAGCTTTATCCAATTGTCTGATGCATACAGAAGGTTCTACCAACACCATCCACAAGTGCAGCCACTTACACAGCACTTCACGTCTCAATAGTTTGCAGAGACTGCAGAAATACACTTCAAGAGAATGGAATATAGATGTGTGACCTTACTGAAGTTAAAGGGGGACAGGCATAGCTTTGTTTTTCTAATTTAAATTACTTAAATGGTTTAAATGGCAACCAAATGCCAACCAACTGGTAGAATACTTCAAAGAAATGAATAAGCAACCTGTGGAACCCAAGGATGCACGTTTTTCATGCCTTAAGAGTTTGGCAACAGAGAGTTAATGTATAAAAAGAAGCATATTCCACAGTTGTCTCCCTCCAGTGAGGTGCAAATATATCAAGTAGTTTCAGTAAAATTCTTGAATATTTAAAGTTTGATAAACATACAAAGAGGTGTCCTTAATTACACATTTTGCTGCATGAGACAGATGGAAAGCATTAGCAAATTGAAGCAGCCAAGTAGCAAGAACATATGGCTCCTGAGAAGCAGCAGTAAACGAAACCTTACTTGCAATTTAAATACTTCTAAGGATGTAAAAACCCCACAGCTACAAGTTTTACCAGTGAAATATAATAAAGCCAGTAGCTTCAATGTGTGTCGAATTGAGGTAATTTTTGAATTCCTGGAAAAATGAAAACTTGTGAGACAATTACACTGTATCTTTCAGTTGACAAAATGGGTAATCTATTACAATCTGCTGCTGCTGTCTAGGACCAAATAACATAGAAGAGATTACTCTTCATCTTAAACTTTTCTTACAAATTATTCAAGGCAAGGCTTAGTTGATAGTTTATAGATAACTAATTTCACAGTACATGAAATTTGTCTCAAGCCAGTAGTCTATAACTGCCCAAAAGAAAGCACTGTATCACCTTTCAACTCATGGCCTCACTCTTTCATCCATATCCTGTCAGGTACTGGTTCACCTACTAAAAGGTTAAAATAGAAATATGGGCTTTACTGGAAGAATTTGGTCTTGGCTACAGCTCTAGTTGGTACAGCAGTCCTTGGTGTACTTCAGTATTTTGACTCTGTATTTTACTGGTACGAACAGTATCAGAAATAAAGAGAAATCAGGAAGGAGGAGCAGGAAAGAGAAGATAAGGCAAATATATAATTGTTCAAAGAAATCCTACACAGTAACCTGCTCCCTCATGTCAGTGAATATCCAGTTTCACAAGCAATTCTAAAGCCATGGCAAACCCTAAAAGCAGAGCAATGCCAGTGCCTCAGTTTCCCCACAGTTATCCCCGGCACAGAAGCAGCTGTCCCATTAATAAACCTGAATAAAATCCTCACTACCAGAAATGGAAGTTGGAGAAGTGTAAGTGCATTCTGGAAAATTTATTCTCAAACTGTCATGAGCATTTTTTTATAGTGGAAAGAAGCTGTCCGAGGCATCAAGCAGCAAAATACCTGGCACTAGAACAGACAAGTCTCTGTTGCAGCTGTATAAATGGCTACTTAACCTTTTCTAAAAGGTGAAAGCTCCAACAGCTCCACAGATTATGTGCAGTCTCACAGTGACATCAGCAACTTAGGCATGACTTTTTTGAAAGAGACGTCTGAGTTCCCAAACAAGATAACTTTAGGTGAGGGCATCAACTTCAGCACCCTCATAAACCATTCTATAAAATGAAATGCAACGGATAGAATTTGACACTTACACAGTCACTGCATTCTGAATAAACATCCTTTTTAACATCAGCCAGAGAACTAAACTGCAGCACAGAGGAAACCAAGTGCTGCTCAGCAGTTCAGTCACTGGGGTCTATTTCTGTCTAGGAGAGCTCCTGTTGCATGCACAAACTGGCGCATGGCAAAGCAAGCACTACATGTTGAAGGGTTTCTAACAGAGCTACAGGATTGACTCAGTGTTACAGAAATGTTTGTAATTAATTCAATTTACGACACATGAATACCTGCAAGCCATGCTATAGAATTGGGAAGCAGAGTTTTGAAAACTGCTGCTACTAAAATATTGAGACTAGCAAAAGCTATAAAGAGCATTAAATATCATTATACCATGCTTTTATATTTCTCTCAAACTTCACTGTTTTCAGCTTTCTTCTCAAAACAACTCCTTTTAGCTCTTCTGCATTTCCATGGAAAAAAACAGCCATAAATAGGAACTGTAAATAGCAGTTTTCAGTCTTCAGTATTAATTCCCACGGAACAAAGAGCAGGTGACCTACTTTCCAGGAAATCCCAGACAACTGCATCCTGCTTCAACAGCAGTGTCCCAGAACAGAGTGGTACAGGTAGCCAATAAGATGACAACTAGGTGTGGAATTTCTTATAATATTCATAAAAATAGGGATGTAAGATTCTGGGTTTCGGTTCAGTCCTCCTTCTTGCACTTCTTACAACAGGCCAGTATTTCAGAAGTTTACGTACAGGTGAAAATTAGGACCTCTAATTTGTTCTCATGATGTTTTATTTACATTCAAGAATTTGAAGCGAACAATGCAATGAAGCCCAACAAAAAAGTAAAATGGAAGGCTACAATGATGAGAAAAGAGGAAAGTCAAAGAAAAAACAAACTTGCATTTCAAATACATTCTGGCTGTACTTTATCAGATAAGGCAGACAACAGCAGTATGAACAACCAAGACTTGCTTACTTTTTCCATACAGTCATCAAAGAAGGCAAGGCTGGCGTCCTTGTCACTGACAAAAGAACATTCCTCAATGAAGCGAATGAACATCTGGGTTTTGGTCATCAGGGTGTAGAACTTCTGATGGGAACGGTCTCTGCTCTTGAGGAACCCTGCAAAGTGCAACCAGCAGCATTGCCAGAATGCCCAGAATGGAAAAGCCCTCACCAGAATTCAGTGTAGGTTCTACTTAAATGCAAAAAGCTTTCTGCAATCTTTGCCACTACTCTGCAATTTTGTCTGCACTCACATTTCCCCCATCAATTACAACACTAACACGCAAATATGAGCATTCTTTAAATATGAGCCATTCTAAAATAATAAATTAACAAATACAAAACCAGTTTATAACTGTTCACCTTGTAGTTCAAAGAGAGAACTTGCATCTGTGGCTGTTTCAGAGGGTGCCTCCGTTATTGGCCTGAGATAAGACCTGTAACCTTTTAGGATTGAAGCCATGAAACAGAGAAATGCTTCCTGGATCTCCAAATCTAACAGATGCAATTTCTTCCCAGAATTAAAATCATAATCATTCATTGCCAATTCCATTAATGCATCTTCTCTCGGTCGCTGTTGCACTGTGAACAAAACAACATTATAGTGTTTTACTTGTTTCCCTTCAGTATTGGTCAAAAATATTTATTTTACTAGAGTCAGTGATTACTGAACTCCATTATTTGGAGTTCAGTAATTATTTATAATTATCTATTTGGAATAGATTAAAATATACCCAAATTCAATCATGACACGTGACAAATCTGTACATCATGTATCTGTGGATAACACCAAAAGCAGGATGCACTGGCCTGGTCAGCACAGGAGTTACTACAGCAACAGAGAACCACTGTGGACAGAGCTTTAAAAAGCCCTCAAAGAAACTGTTTGTAAAACCATGTGAAAATTTAGACAAGAGCTGATTAAAGAAGCATATTGTCAGGACAAACACATGGATGGGATGTATTTTCTTTGACTGTGCCTTTCATTTCAAAGTGCTCCCAAAAAGCAAACAATGCACATTAAATACTTACCCAAACAGAAAATCACCACTTAGAGGCAAAGTGGAGCCATTAAAACACAACACACTGCAAAATCCTGCTACAGACAAAAAGCTGGCTCTAGCAAAACCTGTATTCTTTAATTAAGTACCTATATCAACATCTTAAAGCCATCAGAACTCTAGCTGAGACTCCACTGCTACACACAGAGTTTGGTAAGACTCTAATAATGTCTCAGGACAGTGAAAGGATGGTTTCATCACTGTCTTTCCACATAATATAATTATAGCCAACCTTACCTCGATATCATTTTTAAGCAACCTACTCTGTAATAAGATTTAAGATCACTACCACTCTATTTTTACATATAGAACATAAGGCTTAGAATTTTTTCTAAAAAAGCCCTTGCAGTAAAATATATCAAAATTCTGAAGCATCAGATAATTTTCATCACCCATCAGCTATACACTCCTTTGTACAGCACATCCCAATAACCTTCTGTTCCTGTACGTTCTAATCAGGAATTCTAATCACAAATTCTAGTGACCTCAATAGCCAGGAATGTGTAAACAGCCTTTAAAAAAACCCTGCTTTGTTACAATCAATTTCACTAAAACCACCCTATCCATTTTTCTGCTTCTCACATCAGGGTTCAATATACCTTGCTCTGCAATATTTGAGGATTCTATCAACAACCAATTTTTACTTAGAGATGTCCAGTAACTCTGCCTTACATTTAAACCCCCAATGTTTACAAAACACTTGTTATTTCCATCTAAAATTTTTAGGTGAGATACTATTAGCTTGAGTGTCAAAGTTATTTCAATTTCAATTGCCAAGACATCAGCAAACCTTGAGCAGACTTTGAAGATGAAAAAAAAAAAAAAAAGTCTTTATTAGGTCCTGGCCTACTCTTTGCTTTGCTTTACTATTCCCTTCTCATAAAAACTCTGCTTTTTTTTTTTTTTTTGGATGAGGCCAACATTAATAGGAAGAGATATCTATTAAGTACTGCCTTCAAATATATATGAAGGCCCCTCTGTCCCAAAAGTCCTCACATAAGTTTCTCTAATCTCTGTATTTAGAGCACAGATTTTCCCATTCTGTAAAAATAAATGTTTAGTGGAACTGGGAACGTATTTAACCAGCTACATTTATCTGTTTCTGTGGCACACTGTTCTCAGTGTAAAGCTTACTATGTACTTTCCCACTCACATTCTGCCAGTTGCTGATACAAAGTATTTAAAGTGTTCATCAGGTTTTTACAAGGTTTCTTTGGTAAGATCTTCCATGCAATAGCTTTCTTGTCTCCAGTTCTGGAAAAGGAAAAAAAAAAAAGTATAAGCATACACTGGAATATGTCCAGAGGATGTTCCATCCCACCAGAGAAAGAGGTTTCACTCCATTAAAACTGGACTGAGAAGGATTGCAAACCTACCAACGAAGTCAAATTTGATTTACTGTGTAGAGATCCGATCAGAGCCATCCAACCACTGCCCCATATTTCAGGGTGATCATTACACTACCACACTCTTCAGCACTGAAATCAATCCAGCTACAACTCACCAGAGATGGATTAAATGGTATTAAGCACCTGCCATTGCACCAGCAACCACCACTCATGCCATGTTCTGAGCTCTAATTACTTAAACTGGCATGGACACAAGGAAAAGAAATTAAAAGAAAATTAAAAGAAATACACCTCCAAGTTTTGCCAAAAAGCCAGTTTTTGCTTTTGAAAACAGGAAGCAGAAAAAAAATTAATAGAGAAGAAAAATTGTTGATAAAAACTTACTGAGAAATTGTGTTGGTATCCAGGTCAACACAGCTGACATCGGGTGGGGGGTCATAGAGATCAAAGTATCTGGAATCAATTCCCACTATGAACGGGCACGGGGCACTCAACACATCTGCCAGTGCCAAGGGACAGAGAGGAATATATGGGCAAGGCCAATGGAAGGGAAATATCATCTTGGAAAACACGCAGAGACAAAAACACAGGTTAAACACATGCAGTACAGTCTATGCAAGAATAAATCACACTTCACTAGCTTCAGAATTATTTAACATGGCAGATAGTTATTATTGAGAATCTAGATGTCGATTATTAATTAAAAACTGCACTAATTGCTCTAAAATTCAGTTTGTAGGAAAAAGCTCTTCAGAATCACAGATTGCACATAGCAGAGGCAGCTAACAGTGCTTAGTGATGACAGGCAGGGAAAATCATACATTTAAAATTCCATAGGAATAGACACAGTGCTAGCTGGGAAAATCAGGAACTCTTTAGTGCAATGTGATGATCAAACACTTATTTACAATATTTACACACAAAGAATCAACAACAATTTCACTTCTGTCTTCACAGGATTTCATTACAACAGTAGATTTTCTCGCTAGTGATCTTTATTTTAATTCTTATTTTTAAGTAGCCTTTAAGCCTAACAGCACTACTACTGAATTTAGATTTTATCTAAGAGGCATTCTTTTAGTTGTTTTACAGGTGTATGACTAAAAGCTGGTACTTACAGAGACCAATGCCTCTGTCACACTCGTGAGGACAGAAGGTCGCAATGAGTGGATGAGGATTTTATGTTCTGTCACAGCAAACACCAGCAGAGTTACTGCATTTTCAGGTCCTAAATTCTGAAGTAGTGTAGAAAACTTGCCACCACTGTTACAGGACATAAACACACCGGTGAGTTACAAGGGACAATAAAAAAAAGAAATGTTCAATAATAAAATAAATGGAAATCTGCAAATCTTTCTTTTAGAGAAGATTACGCGGTAGAATACTTGGCACACTTCACTGTCCACTGAGGAATGGTTGTTTCCCAACAGTAAAGATGATTCCTTGAGACCTGACTCAGTCTAGACTATTTTCAGGACACAGGCATGACAATTTTTCTTTTGAGAAGCAATTTACAGGGAGACAACATATATTTCTTTAATCAGTCTCCTGTACCAAGACATGGAAGTCAAGATAGTGACAAAACTCCTTCAACTCCCTTCCAAAACAGAAAACTGAACTACCCTGGGAGCCCAAGGATCAACTCCTAGAAAGGGGATCTAATAATCTATATTCTTCCTCAAGAACCACTAAAATTATTTAAAACCCCCTCAAACACATTAGTAATTAAGTGTGTATCCTTGTCAGGGTGCAGGTCTAATCACATGAATAAACTTCAAATCCACCAGCTTCCAAAGGTACCAGACAAGGTAAGTTAATTTACACAACTGCAACTCAAAACACCAAATCTTTTCCACAACATAAATCAGAATACATCTCACAATTAACAAGATACTGCTACTTGCCTCAGTGGGAGGGGTGATGACACAGGCTGGCTAAGAATCAGGTTATCGTGTGGAGATAGCTGGGAAAAGATTTTAACATACTTTATTTTTATTCTGAACTTTGGAAATATTTATTAGAAATTACACAACTATAACAAAGAACATTTAAAAATAATTCAAATTAAGCTGAATCTTGTATACAGTCTTGTGTAGCACTGTAAGGAGTGCATCAGGATGTTTTAGTAAAAACTGGGCAAAGCATGATCTTCCTTTCTTGGCCAGAACTGAATATACTGCATATTCATGAAGAGGACTTTAAACTAGCTAATGCTGCAAAAATTTGAATATATTAACTGCTGAAAAATGAAGCCTTCTGTACTTTAAGGGCTGTGAGGACCCATAGTTCACACACAGCTTTTGGGAGCTGGGGGGAATTCTTTCTGGATTTAGGGGTAAAGAGAGGGATAAAAATTCATGAAGGGGAGAGATGGCAGGTCATAATGTAAAGCCATATTTTCTTCAGAAGACATATGAGAATTAGGCTCTTGGCTGGTAGAAACAGCTCAGCTCTGATAGAATCTTTAAAATTTGCATTAGTTGAAGATGCAAGGAGAAGATCCTATTTAATCACATTTCTCTCTTACAGTGACATGGCATTGGGCAAATCATTCACATATTCAGCACGAATAGGAAGACTCGCGTAAGTACAAGAATAGCAATAGACAATCAGTTTATCAAAGCTCAGCTGATGTTTTCAGCCAGAGTAAATCCGGGGTGACAAGACACCAGCTGGCTTAATCCTCCCTGCATTTTCTGTTGTATAAAAGCAGTAGTAACTCAGTAACAGCAACTTCTACAACTAAGCTGCAGGTTCAGACCATTTTTAGTAATGTTTCAGTTTTGAGTGTGTTTTAGCTTAGAGCCACTGCAGGTGACCACTTAATAGAAGCCAGAAGACAAGACTGATGACTTAAAACCACAAAGTCACCTCATGCTGTGCCTGGAGACCCACCAAGCACAGGGAATTAAGGAGAGACTGCAATGCTGTTTCCCTGCACATCTCATATCCCACTTCCCTGACAGATGAGGATGGCCACACCACAGCCTGGATTTGTCAAGTAAGTCACCTTGGGACCACCAGCACCATTAGCTTGTTCAGTGGAAGAATTCAGAGGACTCATTTTTCAGCCTGAGGCAAACCTCCATAAACCATCCTCTGAAAGGAAGCATCAGCCTGATGTCCTCTGACTTGTGTGCTTCAGCAAAAGCACACAAACACAATTAAGCATCTATTCAAGGAGCACATCTTCCTCAGGCAGAAGGGGCACTTATTACCCCCAGTCCCCAGAGGGACAAACATTACTCCGCGTGCTCTTGAAGTCTGCAGGTTGTGATACATTAGCACAGCAACCTCTGTGCAATAAGGGGATGTAGGACACAGAGCCCAGCAGATCTCAGGTCGGAAGGAACCCATCAACACTGGCAGCTGGAAGCTGGCAAATGGGAACATTCTGGAGTGTTTTACTAATGGCTATAATTTCTTTGAAACTTGAAAGTTTAATTGCTTAGGAAAAGACTACCACATTTTCCATTAACAGGCTTCAGAGAAATGGAATCCTAAAAGCTTGCCATTTTCAATGCAGGCATTTCCCACACTAATTTTCAGGAAAAGTCTAAGATACAATCACCTGTGATTCTATTCAGTGCAGTTATAAACACAACTTAAGTCCTTGCAAGCAGCTGGAAGGAAGAATTTATTCACAGACCTCAATTACCACTGCCTACGGTAAAAGCAGTGTTTTCTCCACCTGTACTATCAGCTCCCAAAGTTGTACTAATTTAATGCACAAAACATTTTGAAAATAAGGTATAACAGGCATAATTTTCACATCACTTTCTAGGTCTTCAGACTTTGTTTCAGGATATAAACCCATACACACCTTGACAAAATTCCCTAAAATTTCTGACTAAAAACATTAAGTGATTTTCTCTGAACTCAATTACAATCTCTGTAAATAGGTGCTTAGTGTTTCCTAGCACAAATATTTTATTGAATATGAATACAAAATACTTAAAACAAGAAGTAAAAATGCTGGGTTTTGAATTGAACTTTACAAGCATAAGAAAAGGGAAAGAAGTGCCAGATACAGTTTCAGTATAACTGTTCTCTAATCCCTTAATAAATATCACTCCTTTAGAATACACTAAAGAGGATCTTCAATATTCAGTACATGCTATAGACATAACCCGGGACTGCATTTGCTCTGAAAGACTTCACTACCATATGGGCTACACAATTCAGGCTCAGAACTGCACAGGGCTCTCCATATTTTATGTTTTACAAGTAATAACAGAGAATAGCATCATTTTGTAACTATTTAATCAAAACCAGGACTGGTAGAATACTATGACTGCAACAGAGCTCTCTTTTCTCTGCAATAAAAATTTTAACACGTCTCTATTTATTTCGCCCCGTAAGGAGGAAATAAAAAGATTTAATAGCACTTCAGAAGTCCTCTAGATCAGGATTTTTTCTCTCCTACCAACACTGACAGGGCTGAAATTTCAAAGAACAGGTAGGAATTCCTGTCATTATTTCACTCGCACACAGTCCTGCAGGGAGGACAGAGCAAGGTTTGAGAAAGGGGCTGTTACTGGGTGTGGCTCCTGCAGTTCTCACTGAGAGCCCAAAGCCCTTTGGGAAGAGGGGCAATCACAGATATACACTTCACATCTGGTTTTAGTTTTATTTATTTGTTTTACACTCAGCCTTCATACAGTAGCAAGAAGAAAACAGTTCAAAAGCTATTGCAAAAGTCAGACCAGATGCTGACTTGGAGTAGTTTTTCATTAATTTCCATATACTCTGAAAAAAAGTTAAGTTCTAAGCTCACTAAACAGCTTCTTCTAATAACTCACTAAAGTCATTAACTAAACTGGAAACAGAATTTTTACAAGTTTCTCACATTATGTGTATGAATTTAGGAAAAAGAAATACTGAACTGATCTGAGCACAAAAATTACATTTTCCATTTATTAACCTGTTTTATCTCCACCTTAGACACAGTTATTAAAGAAAATTACACTTACCTGAACGAGAATTCTTGGCCTCTGAGGGGATGGAAAAGGAACTTTATGCATGAAATGGGAAATGTGTCTAGAGGAAAAGAAAAATACTGATTTAGTAGAAATTAAGCTTAAACTCCTTTACCTCGAGACAAAATTTTTGACAGTAAGAGAAATTATTATATAAAAATGGCACATACTTATTCAGAAAACAGAGCAAAAAATCCCAGCCCTTAAGCCCTATCGGGGTATTCTGACCTTGAAAGCCTATTTTCCTACTGGTCACAAGAAAATGGGAGGGCAGATTCTCTTTCAGAATACAAACTTGGTTTGTGAGATTGAAAGAGTACAAGGAGATTTTTTTTTTTTTCATTTGTAAAGCAGAAATATTGATGTTTGAGTATCACAGTCCCATTTTAAAATCCTGCTTCTTACCGAGTTTGAAATAGCACTAAACCTCAGAGACTAGAACTGGTTACTTGCAAAAAAATATTCATGGCTGAGTATCAAGGAGAATCATTAAGCCCATCCATTTTCTCCAGTTCTAAATACAAAATGTTACATAAAATTGCTGATGGAAAAGCTTTCAAGTTTTTTCACATACTACAAATACAGAAAAATGTTTTTAGAATTTGACAAAGTTCTCAGTTTTATGGATTGGTTAAACTTACCCAAGTTCTAGACGTGTAGTTCTACATAACAGACACTTTCATATTAAAAGAAGCTACATGGGAAACTCATGAGAAACAGGTATTCCACCCTAAACTCACCTTACAGCACATACTTTACCAGGATTTCTACAAATGTTACCAATATTATCACACAGGCAACTGCATTTGGAAGAAATTCAGACAAACCCACAAATAAGCATTTATTGGGGTTTTTCTTTAGTACCAGAAGATGGCAGCCAGAAAATGGAACGTGTCACCCAACAAGGGAAATCTGCTGTTTGAGGCAGCTGGGCTGACTGAAAATGTGCAGATACATGTATGGCACAGAGAACCCTCATCATCACTAAAACAGACAAAGCCAGCAGGCTGGATACTACATTAGAATCCTACATTTAAATTATCCACAGTAAACCGATCAGTTTACAAGTCAGAATAATTAGAATAAATCCATAAAATCCAAATTGATAAAGCATTTCTCATATTTACTTATTTTTTTCATTCCCAAAACTTAAAACACTAAACCCCTCAGCTTAAAAAAAACAAACAAAAAAGTTTTCATCATTGGAAGTTTACACTACCAGAATTTTCAAACAAGTTCAGTGATGGGAAGTGGAATAATGAAGGGGATAAATAATCACAAGAAATACTTAACCCACAAAGTCAAAGTCTCCTGAAAGTTAATATTTAAAAAAGACTGATGTGTAATAAAATAGAAAAGCAAATAGTGTATTTGAAATCTGCTGCATTAAAACATTACATTATCCTAGAAATGTTACATGGCATTACAGATCAATTACAGGGATCGACCATTTCTTGGTGTAAGGATTTCCTCTGCATTTTATGTGAAATCCTTTATGTGAGAAAGAAATTAGGTTTATTTATCACAAATAGAAGATAATTACTAGTGCAAAATATTCAATCTGCTTTATCACCTCTCATTACACTACAAATAGGCATTTGAAAAAATGCAAATCTACTCATTTAGTTCTCCTAACCTGATGTGTGCAAGATTAAGAAAGGATTTATAATCTTGCTCTTTCTAACCACTATGGCTAAAGGGTGCAAAGCTAATTAAAACAGCTTTCACAGACCTTTGCAGGCACTTAAATCACAAATAAAAATCTAGACTTTTTCAGGAAGTAGGTAAAGATACGTTTATCAGAAAAGTGCAGCCATTATATTTCATGTTTGATGACTAAAGTAAAAAGGATATTACAGGAAATTTAGAACAAAAAAAACCCCCTCTTATCAACTGAAATTACTGTTAGGAATTTTGGAAATTACTTACTTCTCAATGGGGAGGACATGTGGCCCAGAAATGGAGTAACGATACAGAAAGGTAAGAAACTTCTTGAAAGCATCAAAGAAAGGCCAGTGAGAGAGCAGACAGATGCATTTATTTGTCTGCACTGTTCTGCACGTGTCTTTTCCCTCGACAGCAGCTGCTAATCCCAGCTGAGATCTTTGCTTCTCTGTGAGGTTCTCTTCAGGATACAGTTCATAAAACTGAATAGCAGCACCATACACCTGCAAACACATCATGGATTTGAAGTCAGTAATTCTGCCTCGATCTTCAAAGCAATCTGAGAAACCCCAAACACACAGCAAACCAAGTCTGTGTTACTGTTTGAAAAGATACATTGATGCACCATCTTTTGAAGCAATCCATTCCAGAATATTCTCATGGCTGTGAAAATCCAGACTGTCTATTATTTATGTAAAACACTTTATGTCATATGAGAAAGAGTAATTTACAGAACTATTTATTTCAGAGAAAAATAATGATTATAAAGAGTACAACTGCAGTCAACTGCTCCTCCAACTGCCTTTAAAGCTATTTTAGGAATCCTTTATACACAAGTCAAAGCCATTTCCCCTGACATCCAATTTACTTTTTAGAACGAGTATGTACATGCAAGGTCGCTTCCATGCTTGCAATAAAAGCAGCATTACTTGCATGTATATGCAGCCCAATTTTACAGCTCTCCAGTTTCACAGGCTAACAGGAAAGCAGAGGAGCACAGGTTTGTGATCAACAGTCCAGCACTGAAACTACTGCAAGTCACTCTCCAAAGCAGTCTTAGAACCAAGCCCAAGAGAACAGATTCAAGCTTATCTACTAAAACATTCATTATTATCATCCTGAACAGATAAACAACTGAATTTTTTCAATTAAATTAATAACTTTTTTTTAAAGGTTTCAAAATACCTTTTCTGCAGAAGCTCCAGTTAGTACAAATGTAGAAAAAACTGGGAGAGGGTATTTACTATTAGATGGCCAACATTCAATCGTTGCACCCATAGGGAGACAAAAAAGAGGCACAGATTCTGGTAATGGGAATGATTCATAATCTTCTTCAGGATATCTGCATATTAAACCTATAAATAGAATGTGCAAAGAGGCAGTTACAGAAAAGCCAGCAGAAACAGGTTTGTAAGAGCTCATTCCATAAAATAATTGCCAGGAAATTCATATATGAGCACCCAGTAACTTCAGAAGATCAGTGAAGGTGTAAATAATCAGGCACAGGGAATAGCTGGAAGGGGCAGATGCTCCCCTGGCCTAAGGAGAAATCACCTGACTAAAGCACTACCCTGAAATCCTACTTTCCAGTCTAGAAATTATTCATAACTGATTTATCTTTTCCTGTTTTCAGGCTGTGTGCCTCTCACCTGTTATTATAACAGTTCACATTCACCACGAGTATGAGCAAAGATTTAAAATCTAGTTTTAAAAAAGGTAATGTGAATAACTGAGAAATAAGACTGATGTTTTCAGCTATGACACCAATTAATTCTGGCCAACAAACGTTCCCTGCAAAATATGTATATGTTAGGTATTAGATAGTTTTTTAATACCAATAGAATCAAATCAATGATGCTGATCTACCTCAGCTGAGGACTCAGCTCTTGTGCTGTCAGATCAATGTGTTTAGACTTATTTTAAACACAGCTGTAAAACGTGAAGATCTGAAGCAGAGGCTTTTAGCACACAGGTCCTCAGTTACATCAGAGGCTGTAGCAACTCATCCTGTCTGATTGCCAGCCCAGGGGACTCCACACTGAGAACAGATACTGCATGAAAGGATTTAGGCTTTCTCTCCATTAGACAGCACAATCACTACATGCTTTTCTAGTAGAAAGGGGAATATTAATAAGCAATAAAAATTTGTAACCAAAAAGAGCAGTGGATCCCCTCATGGCAAGAATCAAAATTTTGTGTAAGCTACTGCCAGATGCGGGGCCTTCTAAAATTTTTATTTGTTTACGAATGTACTGTCCACCTCTTAGTATATCCTGAACTCCTGTTTACAGAGAGCAGCCTCTAAAAGAGATGTAAGTGGATTAAAGCTTAAGTGTGAATCATGCTCATGACTTATGTGCCAAACAAAATCACGGTTTAAAAAAAAAACCCAACAACAAATGCAAAGCAAACACGTTTCATCAGTCATAGCAAATCTAATTCTGTCTTATAAATAAAACAATAAAATAAAGATGATATATGATCCAGGAACACTTAAAGAGCTCAGTGCCAACGATGCTTAAGGCAGTGTGGAAGTCTGCAGGATTCTCCAAAACATTTCTTAAAGAAAGTGATCATGAAAATGCATCAAATAATTTTTGTGGTATTTTCTTCTGCATGTATACACACACATCCTTAAGAGGCAGTTACCAGTAAAAAAAACACACGGGGGAGACACCCAGCTTTGTGGAAACCTATCAAAACACAGCTGAGCTTCCCAATTAAAAGCAAATTTTAAAACAGCATGGTCGTGATACCCAGTTCTAAGGCTTCTTTTTGGATGTGATTTTAAAAGAATTCTTTAGGGAAAGATGCCTTTTTGGATAATGGCAAGATAATGCCAATTCTTTGACACAAAATGTATTACATTACAAATGAGCCTGTACATCCCAAATTGAAGATAAAAAAAGCTAAATAGTAGTTACATACCAGCTTTATATGATATGGTGTTGGTTTTTGCCACAGACTTTTTATAACATAAATATACTGCTGAGCCCAACTGTAAAATAAAAGAAATTATTGGATTAAGTGGTGAAATATAACAAATGGACATAACAGAATGTAATTAATAATAATGTTGATCATTTCAAATATTTAAATCCTCAGTTTCTGGACATGAGAATAAAGAACAGGGAAAGCCACGGAACAGAAAAGACCAACACCCATAAGGGGAACACAGAGATTTTATAGAAGGGAGAAAGGTGTAACAACTTCCATAAGACAGCACTCCCATAGCCCAGTCAACGTGGGGACTAGTAGAACTGAAAAATCCATTGGTTAATACCTACAGGCATTTATTCAAAAACAAGCACAAATCAATTCCCGTGATCTTTTTTACATGATCCCACTTGCAGAGCAGTCAGCATCGTCCCCAGCACGCTGACTTCTGAGGACTCTGCAAGAACCAGCACATGGGGCTGCAGATTTAACCAGGAGACACCTAAATATTCAATTCTGCAAATCAAAGTGCTGTGAAACCTGTATATTTTAGCAGGTCAGGCTTTGGAACCACATTAAACATTCAAATGTGCTTATAGTCAACAGCTTCCAACATCACTCACATACAACGCCCTTTAAATAAGAAGTTTGTGAAACTACTGAGCGGAACAACATTTATAAAATAGCACTGTAGGTGAAGGGAAGAGTTGGAAAACAACACAGAAGCTCGTTGCTAGATACAGAATTCCCACCACGACGGTACAAGCAGTGTCAGAAACAGCCACATCTGTAAAACCTGCAGCTATACACATGGTACACAACAGGTTCTACAGGACCAATCCAAAGACGCTGGAGTCAGCACCAAAAAAAACCCCAAACATTTGCTCTAAGGCTTCCAGAAAGACTTTGTTCCAAGTAGGAACAAAGGAATGCAATCCTCCAACTCTTCCAATATTTGTTTTATCTTTGGAGAGCGCTTATCAAAATTTTTCACCAGCTACTCCAAGAACTGCCACAAGTACTCCACAAACGTCAGATCAGCGAGCGTCAAGTGTTCAAAGCCCAGATTTTGAATCTTACCACACTATTATTCAGATTCTTGTCCACCTTGCAGAAGGTGTGCGGAGGGGTCTCTCCTTTGCTGGGGATGATGATGCAGATGTCTGTGACGGCCAGGGTGTTCTGGGTCATGTTCTCGGAGGCCCTGCGGTAGGTGATGTACACCCGCTGGGACGAGGCGCTGCCGCTGATGTTGGCAGGCCGCCCATACGGGGTGCTCTGAATGATTTCACAGCCTTGCTTTACTCTTTCCTTCCCATCATATAAAACCCTAGTTAAAAGGAGGTGCAAAACAGTCAGAAGGCACATTTTTAAAACATTCTGAGTTTTAATCACGGCTCTTGTCTCATCTCTGAACAAAACACTTTTACCGACAAGTTCAGGTCACATTATCTCCACAAAAGCTTCATAATGAAACTATACTGGTTTTCCTCATATACAATTGCTTTTAAGCATTTTGTTTACTGCACAATAGTGTTATTTTCAGTTCTATTAAAGATTCGTTGCCTGATCCTAAGAATGTCATATAACTTACCTCTTTCCAATCTGTATTAAATAGGTTAAGCATCTTATCCCAATCCAAATATATACATTAAAAATTACAAATGGCTTTGGAAGCCCCAAAATGGGAAGGATTACGCTTGTCATTAAAATCCACTCAGCGTGCATTTTCCCTTCCATACTGGGTCACAGTATGCTCAAGTCAACAAGTACCTTCCTGTTTAGAGTTTTGCCTTGTATTTAAAAAGTATGGCATTTCCGTAAACCTGCCTTATCTGCTGCTTAGTTAAATAAAACTGCGAAAATCACCCACTGGAACAAGGAAAGCACTCACCCCAAATCAGTAAGTGGAGGCTTATCCCTCCCTCGGCGATAACAAAGGTATATCTGCGGTCCTACAAGGCTGCCGTTATTGAGATCTGCAGACAGGCCCGAGGGAGTGACATCTATGCATTTATAGCCCTGAGGAACCTCCTCCCCCTGGGATTTATTAAGGACTGTCACGTCCGTGATGGGTTCTTTCGGTTTGGCGATTTTGTGGCAGGCATCGTTGAAGTGGATCTCCTCCTCCAGTGGCTTTGAGATATCCGTTAGTCCCGCGACAACAAAGTAGTCAGCAACACGGGCCCCTTTGTCTTCCATCTTCCATCACAAGGTGTTACAGCTGCTAAGAAAGAAAGACAGGTCAGAAATGATAAAATTACGGTTATTTTTTAAAAACAGGAAATCATAGCCCGCAAATAAAGAAAATGTTTTCTGCTCTCTCATGGAACACTGAGAAATGGGCTAAAAATGTTTATCCAAGTCACCCATATGTGCTGGAATCTTGCTAGAGTAGCTTCAGGAAGTTTACTGTCATCAAGTTCCAGACTTTTTAAACTAGACAAGCTATTTAAGACTGCCTTTTGTTGAATTAATTTTGTTTGGGTGCAAAATTTTATTGCAAGAGAAACTGTTACCACACAGGAGTTTCAAGAGCTTGCCGACATTCCAAAACTGAACAACCAGAATTTAAAACAGTTTGAATGGTTGGTACAAGACTTCAGTTTTCATGTAAATTTTATTCCCATTGCTTTATCTCCCTTTATTTTTTGCTCTAGGAAGCAAGTATTAAGCCTTATCAAACTTCATGCCATCATGATTCTTGGGCTTGACCAAGAAATTTTTGTTAAAACATAATAAATTCAGACATTTCTTACTGGTAATTTGGAAAATTATATCCCAAATTGATAATGTGCATTTAATCAAATTGTTCCAAGCTGGCCTCAGATTTCCAGCACCAGCCCCTGCTCAAGCAGGAAGAATGTCAGGCTGTGCCTGGTCACCTCTCCAACCTCATCCACCAGCACAAGAGAGGCAATTCCCTCTTCCTGCTCTTATTTTGTAGGTTGGTTGTGTTTTGCTGGGCTGACTTGAGAAGCTTTAAAAGTTGAAAGGAAATGAGTATAGGCTTTTATTTTATGCTTATTTACTTTGTTCTAGAAAATGCCAAGAAGAAACCCCAAACTATCTTTTATTTTTCTATATCGTTAATAAGCACTATGGGACACTAGCAAACACGATTACTGGCAAGCAATCATCAATATGTAGGAGAGTAACAGCTTGAAAATAACTTCAGCTTGTGTTTGAAGAGAGAATGCAGTTACAAAACTGAGCTTAGTTTAACCTACATTCAGTTATTTCAAAAACATCTGGAATATGTTACTCAGCATATATGTGAAAGTAATAACTACAAATTCAAACTCCTCCCTGAGTGATATATTCAAAGACACACAAACCCAACCTCTGCATATGCTGCCTATTATGTCACTGTCCATCTGGCTCCAGCAAAGCCAGGCAGGCTGGGAACAAATGCATGGAGAGAAGGAGATGTTTAACAAAGAATCCTTAAACTCTGGCGCAAGACCAAACACTGACATCTTTCAGCTAATATGACTGAAGTTCTAAGTATTTTGTTACATTAACAACTCTCTGTAAAACTACATTATAGCTATTGTAACAGTGAGGTTTTTTCCTTTTCTCACCAGCATCATTTCACAGAACAACACCGCTTTCTGGAGTGATTCATGATGCCTTTTACGATGAAATGAAACTAACACTTAAGTAATCAAAAATTATACAAATGGTGGCTGTTAAAACTGCAAGCAAGACTTATAACTCCAGTGTATTAACAGCACTACTCCAGTTTAATCAGCCAAGACAGCATTACAAATAAACAGAATGATGTGTGTATACACATATATTATACTGAAGAATCATACCTTTACACTATTTAAACCTCACCATTTTTCTATATAAAGTTTATACCAAAATCTTAAATTCAAACGTTCATTTATTCCCAAAAGCACTTTCAAGAAAAACTGGGACAAGCTCTCCTCATTTAGAGGCAGTTAAAATTAGAATCCCCTACATACAAACACCTGCTATCACACAAATTTGCTTCCTAAGGTTATAGCGTGTAATACACAAGTCAGCAAGACTTTCATAATTTAATGCAGATTTTACAGAAGAGAGGAAAAAAAAGGCCTGGCTGATAACGTATTACCTTTCATATTTGCCCCATCCCTGCAAGTGTCCAAGGCCAGGCTGGACAGGGCTTGGAGCAGCCTGGGGTAGTGGAAGGTGTCCCTGCCTATGGCAGGAGTGGAATGAGATGATATTTACGGTCTCTTCCAACCCAACCCATTCAGGGATTCTACGAGGATTTTATGATTTTTGTCTTTTGATACAAAGGCTTACAGCTGAAAATGGGATAAAATGCAGAAGGTAAAGTCCAGTGGTATTTTAGTCTAAGGCTGACTTAGACTTTACCAGAGCTACTGTAATACTCAAATTTTCAACATCTGGTTACTGGGGGAGCAGATTTATGCAAACTTTATGTTAATAGACCCCAGAAAGAAGGTATAAATTGTGAGCTAACTCAGTGACAAATAATCATTCTGTGAAGAGCATTTCACATAAACTGATGCATTTCTGTAGAAACTCTTACCATGAAGCCATTCCACAGTGACTTTAGTCATACATCTTACTCAGTGAGTCGTGGCTGTCCCTTGCGGGTGCGAATCTCAGGATTGTACCCAAGATAACCCTGGGATGGGGACACGCGTCAGTCCAAGGAGAGAGATTTCTCCACAGCTGCTGATTCCACAGCAGGATATCTTCCCTTATCTCCCTTGGTTTTCAGCTGCTGTGTGGCTCTATCAGCTAGAAAGTCCCAGAGTTCCCTCCTCTGCAAGGGTTTCAACAGAGCCTGGCCATGGGGTCTCCACTCCAGCCTTGGGATTGTGCTGTGTGGGAGGTCAGGAATGCTGCCCATGTTCCATCCAGGGAGTAGCATATTTTTACTTGTAACTTCCATGCTGTAATCTTTCTACCCTCATTCATCTCCCTACAACATCTCACCACAATGCAAGTCAGCTCTGAGGGGGAAAAAAAAAAAACCCCAAACCAAACAAACATGAAAAACACAGCAGAAAAAGTCACTCTGCACAAGAGGGTTGCTTGAAGCAGCTGGTTCCAGATGAAATTCAACATTAGGAGTGCCACACTGAGAAGCTTCCACTGCTTCTCTACACTTCTGTAACGTGGGGACAAAAGGCTGCACTTCGAAGGCAATGCCATGGGATCACAACCATAACCTCTTAAAATAGTCCCCGGAAGTAAGTGCAATATATGGTCTTTGAGCCACCTCATGGTAATGATTTTTAATGGACGCCATATAATTAATACCACCATAAATGAAACACCATAAAGATCAGAAAGAATCAAAATATCATTGCAAATAGCAAGTCACGCATAACAAAATTATTAAACACACACGCTTTGCAGATCATGACTATACAGATGAGAGAGCTTTTAGTAATTTCTAAAAATGTGGGAACAGGGGGAACAGTCAGATAATCTCTCAGATCCACAAACTATTAGCTTGATTACTTTGCTGAAAGACAAAAGGTAAACACAGTTTCATTGTTTATTCAATGTAATTTTCTAACATCCTATTTTTCACAAACATTTAGGAAATACTAATTAAAGATTTTTGCTGCCTGTTACCACTGTTGTAACTCATTCAGTGTCCAAGCTTTTTGAACAGATCACATTCCTCATCCAAATACTATAAGAGGAAAGCACACATCAGCTTTTCCCCATCACATGACCAGAACTGATGCGGATGAGCCATATATTCCATCTGTGCAGCAGGAACAGCCACGATGCTTCACGAAGTACAGTTTACTACAGATGCACTACAACATTTGCAAGGAAGAAAACACTGATCTAATCCCTACAACCTGCTCCTACCCACAGGATTTTGTAGAGGTAACTTGTAATTGGCTGCAGACCAGAAGAACTGCTCCAGCCATGCCAGTTTCTTTCCAGGAGCCAACCTTCCCAGACAGCAGTAAGGACCATCTGACTCCATTAGAAGAGTTTCTGCCAGTCCACCTCTGGCAGACAAATACAATAACTGCCTTGTAATCTTTCAATCTGACTTGTTGTCATTCTCGTTCCTTCCTGCATATTTCTTTCAGAATATTAAATTGCTTATTAATTTGAGTTCCTTATTAGATCCATTTGCTGTCTAAACCAGGTGATATTTCATTTTGTTAGCATGACTCCAAAGATGCTCCACGTGTAAACAAGCAACGAATGTCTCCTAGAGTGGGCTAGAAACCAGTGCAGGGCTCTGCAACCTTTTTTAAAACAGTTCAAAGCTGGTGATTTATTTCTCAAAAATATTCATCATACAATAACATTCCAAGAACTTACTTCCTTTGAAGGAACACGAAGAGCAGATGAACAGAGACACAAATCAGAGGCTAATTATTAAAAGTTGCCGGTAAAGTTCTAACAGCCCCCAGTATCTCATCTCATACCTGTGTTGCTACATTAGCCTGCTGAAGAAGTAACCAACCCACAGAGATGTGTCAGCTGGGCATGCAAGAGCAAAGTGAAGTTAACTGGATCAGTCAGTCCTGCTCTGGCTACTCAGAACCATTTCTCAGACATAATGCCACACAAATCACACGGGAGTCCAACAGTCTCAAGACATGTGAGTAACTGCAGTTACACAAGGAAAAAACTTCACCCCATCTCTGTACTGCCAAAATTGCCTGGCAAAATTGTCAGACAAGCCTTTTCTCCCCCAGTATTTTCTTCGCAGCAAGCAAACAATCTTGGGAGCAAAGCAGAAGCCCTTTAATTTCACAGGAATTCCCAAGGCAGAACACAAGCCTTTTGCCAACTCTACCAATGTGTTCCCTACCTTTTCATCAGGGCATTGCTTCTACACTTTTCCTCTCTTGCTGTCAGCCAGGCTTTAACATAGACTTCTTGTTAAAGTTTCATTCCCTATAGAAACAGTAAAAATAAGAATCAAACAATGTACACATTTGTTGAAACTTACTTTCTGCACACTTCACTGCACCAGTCACATGAAATGAACGCTGTGGGTTGCTGTAGGACTCGCTTGCTAAGGTTACATGTCACTTCGCTAAAAAAGTAAATGAAACCAGACTTTAAAGCTAAGAAACAAAATATCAAGTTTTATGCTGCATTGATATTTTAAGAATGCAAACAACACTTAATGCTTTAAACCAAAATAAATCAAAGAAGAGATGAGCCAGCCACTTCAAATTACTTCAACTCTTCCACTCTTTTCTGACGATCGATACCTTCTGTGTCCATTCCTAGGTGTCAGCCAGCTATCAAAGTGCTCTCTCAGCCCAAGAACCTTTCAAAGTCTACTTCAAACCATTTTTCTTTGCAAGATATGGATATTTAAGCAGATCCTTCTTACTCCACAATCAGCAATACATACATACTCTTCTGTTTGGCCACCTTACCCCAATTCTTTTTGCAGTGGGTGATACAGTCTTGCCCTTTACTGCCACAATTCATAATTTTTCTTCAGATCTGGTGAACACCAGCATGGCCACTTTTACACATTGGTATCACCACAGACAGCTTGAGCTTGTGTTTTACACCGAGGCACTTGCAAGCCCAGGAGCCTGTGCTACATTTAAGCATTTTGAAGCAGCAGTTTTGTACCACAGGACTGAGGATAGCACCTCACTGGAGACACTCTGAGACTCTGGGCTCCCAGAACAACTCATTAGCACCAGCAAGGCTGTAGCCAAAAGTGAACTCTGCTTAAAGCAAGTTTCTATTCCCCAAGACTTGGAGAACACTCTCAGAAGATTACCATGAGAAGACTGCAGCAAACAAAGTGTAACATAAAGAAAGGCTGGCAAGAAACACATCTCAGGAGGGTTGATGCAAACCATGAAAGATTTGCTTCCATTCCTGAAGTGGAAAAATCTGGGGAATTAGATTATCAGAACTGTGTTTTTGGGATCACAAAGTTCAAGGTTCTGTTCATAACCCCAATGCACAAGGGCATTTCTTTGAGGTCACACGCAGGAGCAATCAGCGCTGTGAGTTCATTACTCTGAGAGCCCAGAGAGTGAATCCAGCCCCAGCGACCTCTCGAACCCACACAGCACCATGGACCTGCACCACTTACAGCCACACACTTTCCAGTACCTGACTCTGAACATTTTCACACAAGATTACAAAGAGAGCATGCAGCAATAGCACAACATAATTTTCTCCAACTACACAATTGTTAATATCAAGCTTCCAGGAGTGCCAGAAATTATAAATTTTGGGATCACCTGCAGACCTCAAACACAGCTGAAAAAAGTCCAAGAATTAGGCAGCATTAACACATGATTAATTTCCCCATAGACACTTCAAAATACTTCTTTCCTAGTCAACTCTCTGGAAGACCAGTGAGGAGACTTAAACGAAAGCAAAAAATATAGATTTAGGCATCACAAGGAGCACAGCCAGAACTGCTGCCAGTGTACTTGCAGCTCTATTTTGTATTACTTGCAGAACTTATTTACAAGTAGTTTATTGTCCTCTACGTATCAAGTAAAGGATCTAGTTCTTCAAGAAACAAGAATGCAAAGGACTTACATTATTACCCAAACACAAACAGAACTGCTCATAGCATTTTCATTTTTAGTAGGACATTGCCTGTACTTCTTCTTCCCATTTCCTACTACTGTTACACGAATGACAGCAACAGAGAAAACAGGGCTAAAGTGATAAATGACATTACTTTCTAGACCCTACTGCACACATCTGCACTCAGTGATGTTAGTAAACACAATAATTCACAGGAAGCCACCAGCCTCCACTAAGCTCCCTTTGACGCTGCATCAACTTTTATTAAAAAAGAAAAAAATCCACAAAAAAACCCAGGAGAAAACCTAAGATTTTCCTGCCCTGCATCACTGGACTGGAAATGCTACCAAGTGTTTTGCAGGCATATGCACAATCATCTGTACCGAGTCATGGTTTACATCTCTGATCCAAACAGCTGAGGAGATAATCAAGAGAGCTCAGAAAACTTGGCAACAAAGGATCTCTAAGAGGTGCCGGGAAACAGAAAAATGCTGGATAAAAGCACAGGGACAAAACAAAAGACCATGAATTTGGGAGAAGAAAATAGGAAAGTAGCCAAGAACTGAGGGACAAGCAGACTTGTTCAGCAATGCCAAGGAAGAAAGATTAGGCCTAAATTCAGAGGCTAATCTAGATTCAGCAGGATGACTACAGCAAAGAGAGTGGGAACTGGTCACCTATAGCATCAAAGCCTAGAGGGGGAAGCAGAATAAGTGGCAGAGAGAAGGCAGGAAAGAATACACTTCACCCTGAGGGAGAGATCAGGCATATCCCACATCTTCTGCACATTTCTCCCTCACCCACCAAGTGTTCTATTTGTTTGTTTTTCAGTGCTGTTTGTAGTCTCAATAAAATCAAAGCATTTACTAGGAGGGTCTAACAAGGCACAGGCTGCTTCATTCCAGTTGTGCCACAGCAAAATCCCATGAAATTCAACCCTGCCTACAAAAATTCAGGAAAGGGACGTTCAAGTATCCCACAAGATTCCTGACAGAGACAAATCTCAATAGGGCCAGCTCTAAAACTTCCACTTTTCTTTCCAGGTTACAGTATTTATGGCCAAAAGGCCCCACCAAAGAACAGAAAGGATTTCTGAAATACAACTGTGTTTGTAGGGAGGGATGCAGAAAACAAATTGTAGCAAATCAGGGGGAGGAAAGCCAAAATAAGCACTACAAAATGTAAATATTACTTCATCCAAAGCACAGTTCAGGAGGGCGGCTCGTCCATGTTTTTTGTACAACTATTTACTATACAACAACTTTTTAAAAGGAGGAGTTCCCCCAAACAGAATGTTATATTTTCCTTGGCACAGTAGATAAAGGCAAAAGAAAATAGAAAATATTCCAATATTGAGCTTCGAACCCAAAATCTGTCACTGAAAATGTCAAAGTGCATCAACTAAGAGTGACAGAAGTGACCTGCTTTCACTCTGCCACATTTGGACACACATGCCAACCTCAGTTTTGTCTTGAAACCATTCTCTACCCAAACTAAGTTTTGAATTCATGGTTTGACGGAAGAAAAGACAGGTGGGGATTGTTTCTAACACATTTTGCTACATTTAAAAACACACTTCGAGACTTAGAACATTTCAGATGATTTTTTTTTTCCTTTGGCCAGTAAAAATGTTCTGTAAGATGAGAAAACTGGTCCCAACCACACTGCAAATTACAGACAGGGACAGCCATGCACAGACTGCACCTGCGGGGCTGTAACTGCTGCCTGCAGATCCTCTACACCCCACTGGAAAGGCTTCATGGAGGGATAACATTCACTAATACCTCCCTCATCCAGTTACCAAAATGTTCAGCATCTACTCCACAGAAAAATAAGAGTGCAAGTACCACTACCAGCTCAGCTACAAATACATCAATCAACTACCACACATCGCTGGGACAGTTTCCCAGCCAGCAAAGCAACACAAAACAACATTAGTGTCTCCTCCCAAAAATCCCAGTAAATTAGCTGAAGAGCAATGGTATGCCAAAGTAACTACTGCTGATCCCGGCCTTGAAGAGTTAGGAATTCTGAGAGTAATTCCTTAGGCCCACAGGTTTCTTCTGAAGCTCAAGACAAAACCAAAACTCAAGAGTCCAGCCCACAAAACCCTTGTCTGTGTTTGCATAAAGCCTGCACACAAGGTGGGGGTTTTCTCTTGGGACTTTTTTATTTACATACATGAACTTATACATCACACTTACTGCCTGTTCACTTTCATTTCAGATGGCCAAATTGAAATAATTTTATTAATTAGCATATTACTTATAACTTTCCTGACCCAGATCACTAAAAGGCAAGATTTACAGTAAATATGAAACAGGGAGGATATAACTGCCTAACTTACCTCTAACATGCTCCTTATTCTTCTTATCCTATTTTTAGACCATAGTTCCTCCTTCTTTCACTCCCCTCCCATTATTACTTAGTTCACTCTATTTCATCCTCTACAGTAACCATTACCTAATATATCCATGAGACATATATACATTTTTCATACATATACTAGATAATGCAATATATCTTACATCTAACATACTGACAAGGTAAAAATACACCATTTGAAATGGGCAGGCCAGTCAACACTTTCTGAAGGCTTTCATTTCCACTTCTCAATTTCCTCCTGGTACTGTCCCTGAGCCGATTAGGGAACTACCAGTGACTAACTAGTTCTGCATCACAGACTGCTACTGAAATGAGTGTTATAGATCAAACCTCTGGGCATCACTGCCCTCATGGTTTAATTTTGATTCTGGAGTCCATGGGAGCACTTAATAAGCATCAGCAGCCTATTTCCAGAGCAGCCACAGACCAAACTTTCAGACCAGGCATAGACTAAACCTGAACTGAAGGACAGCAGAAAATATCCAAGGGTTATTATGCCACATCACAAAGAAACTCATTCACTTCAAGTAATTACTTGATCAGTGCCAGTGTTAGAAACAGCTGATTTTTAACAACAGTTGAACAGCGGTGATGCACTCACAGCTCACACACATCCATCCCCTACCTGTTGGCTGTCCCTCAATTAAAACAAGGCATAGCTGGCTTTAGCTTCCACAGGATTTGCTGCTCTTAGTACGGCCAAAAATTATATCATGATTTGTGTCTGCAGTAGCAGATATTATTTACATACAGAATTGATTTTATAAGTGAAGAGACCAAGGGCATTTTCTGTGCTCTTGTCACCACCCAGAGAAGTTACAGCAGAAGGACAAGGGACAAATAAACTCACCCCTCCCAACCACACCTGCACCCCTGCATGAGGGCAAGCTCAACCTAAACTTTCTTCAAATGTCCCACATTTTTACGGGTTTGATTTTGGAGGGGGATTGCAAAGTGGGGAGGGAACAGCCTGATTTGGATTTTGGGCTTTTTTTGTTTGGGTTTTCTATGAGAGTCAGCTGAACAGAAGTTTGAAATTTGAATAAATCCCAGAGAAGCCTGATTAAAATACTGCAACAAGCAAGATAAACATACTGGAAATACACCAATAACCATAAATTGCATCATGCTTTGTTAAGGCACTTGTACAGAAATTATTTTAGTGTCTTTTTTTTTTTTTTTTGTTCTTTCACTATTAGTATTATTCAATATTACAGTTCTTTCCAGGAAACTTCAGAAAAAATACCTCGGTTTTATAGCCACACGTGTACCAAAACCTTCACTACTGGAACCCTCTGTCACACAGCAACACAGCTGGAAATCACCAATACCCCAAACATACATTTGAACAACCGTTACAAGGCTATATTGACTTTTTATTTTTTAATCCAACACAAACTGGGCAACATTTGGCCTCCAAATTTCTGGTCATGCCAACACCATATTTAAAAGCTCAGGTCAAAGCTGAGGGAAGGACAAAAAATGGAAAGAAGGCTTCCTGCATGTCTTTATTTCAGGAGATAAATTTAAGACTGAGAAAGCTTTTGACTAAGTACCTATTGCACTATTCCCATTCCACAACCTGCCTCTGTTTGGCCAGGAAGCACAAATGTTTCTGCAGCCACTGATATAAAAAGCATTTCAGCCTACTATGACTTGCAAAACTAACTGCAACTCAGCTGCTAGGGAGCATGATGGAAACAAAAAGGGATGTTGAATATTTAAGTGACGCTGCAAATTTCTTTTTCCCGTATTAAAACCTCAAGGTTCCCAAATCCCATTATCATTCAGCTTGGTCTAGGAATTGTCTTCCTCTCCGAAGAGTCACAAGACAGTTTTCTCCAGCTATCACACACTACAGCAGGAATTAACCTAGAAATTAGTAAACCCTCAAAGCAAAATCCTGCAGATTAAAAACTGACAGACTGGCTTCTGGCAGTGCTGGTGCCCACAATTTTTAAGCGTCACACAGAACAGCTGTATTAGTTACAACCTCACTCCCCTTAGGGACCAGGTGGCTTTACTCTTTACCTTTCTACTTTCCCTTTTGAGCACATATTTGAAATAGAAGCAGGTTATTGACATTGTTTCTAAGGCTTGACCCGCATCAGCTCCACTCACCTGAGCCCTATAGCGCGTGCCAGGCTATGTCAATATTTGTGCTTTTTCTAACTAATAATTAACCCTGGCCTATATTAACTGAATAACTACTAATATTGCCATTAACATATATAGTAATTCCATTAAGCACCATACTGGTGTTATGTCATATAAAACAAGCTGCTTGCTCACCAGAAACACAAACCTGCAACCACGCGGCTACAAAAAATACAAATACTCAGATGCATGAAAATCTCCAATACAGGCAACATTTAACTTAAAACATTTCTAAGTAAGCCCTTGTTTAAAGAAAACAGCTCTTTTTATCTTACTGCTTGCAGAAGCAGATTTTATATTTTGTGCTGCTTTCTAATAAATGCACTTTTTAGAAGAGGGCACTGGGTAAAGCCTGTCCCAAAGGAGCAGAAGCCACTCAAACTTGAAGAAAGTACTCATCCAGCTGGAGCCCAATGTTTCCAGAAGTAAAACACGAACATCACAGAAGCTCTTAAGGCTGTAGAGAAGCTTAATCTTTTTTGTTCTGTCTTTAAGTCTCTATGCAATTTTCCTCTTCTTCAAAAGCTAACCACAGAAACTCTAATGCTCTATTTTTGATAATTAAACTATTTCAATGCCAAGTCACGACAGCCCCTAAAAAACAGCTCCCTTTACCAGAGTTCCACTTTAATGTTCATTTTCAATAAACTTACAGACTCCTCAATAATCTAAAAGCAAGATGAAGTTTCTCCAGTACTCTAAATACATGACTTCTTAAAAAAAGATGAGAAAAGCAAGGGACTCTTACAAAGCAAGACTTGCATGCTAGACACACAAACCAGAAATAATCCATTTACTCCCCCTCGACCTTCCTTGGCTAGACTAACTCAATCAGTTTCCCTAAACCACTAGACACTTGCCAAGATTAAATATTTGTGCTTAATCATTCAAAAAGTGAAATATTATGTACTGTAATGTAACACTTTTTACGGAAACCTCCAGTTGAGCAACAGTTCCAGAAAAAAACGTGAAGTAAAAAGGTGTCCAGAACACCATACTTCCACTCAAGTTAATTCAAAAAAATGAAGTTTCAGAACTAGGCAGCAAGTCAAGACCTCATTTTTAGCAAAGGAGAAGCAAGTGGCACATTTTTAAACGCAGCCTGTTTGAAATAACTTCAGAATAACAACCATCACTGGGAAGTTATCGAATACCATCATCCCCTGGCCAGCAACTTGTGCTGCACGCAGACCTCATGACAGAGCGACGATAAAAATGCCAGGGCTGATTTTTACCACCGTGCCCAGCGCGCCGCATTAATCCAGGTATAGGGTAACCCGGGCTGCCGAAGGGAAAGTCGGGACACAAACACGCACCGCGGGGCTGAGCACCAGCGGGCAATTCCGGCTGACGCAGCGGTGCCGCGCGGAAAAACCGCACATGGATTTGGGGGACACGCACGCACACACACACACGCGGATCGAGAGAACGCGCACACGCGGGGACTTGGGGAACGCACAGACACGGATCCAGGCAGCGCACACGCAGGGAATCGGGGCACGCACACACACACGCGCGGATCCGGGGACACGCACACCCCCCGGCCCGCCGGCGTGCAGCCCGCACAACATGGCAGGTCGGCGGCGAGGGCTCGGCCAGCCCCGCGCCCCGCGGCCCCGCCGCCCGGAGAGCCCCTCGGGCCCGGCCGGGGCTGGCG
>VZTF01003047.1:49464-68225 GCA_013397755.1 Cnemophilus loriae | reverse complement strand
GGGGCAGCGCGCTCGGTGCCCGCGCCCTTATCTCATCCCAGCGGAGCCCGGCTCGCCCCCGCCGCCTCCCNGGTCCCGCAGCTCCTGAGGGGGAGGCGGCCGTGCCCCGCCGCCCACCGGGTCCCTTCTGAGCGCTCCCCCTCGCACCGCGGGTCCGCCGCTCCCGCCTTCCCCCTCACGGAACGCGGCCCCTCCGCTCCCTCCTTCTCCCTCACGGAACGCGGCGCCGGCGGCTCCGAGCCGTGAAGGGGGGAGCAGGGCGCCCTAAGTGAAAGCGCCTAAAACACAGCGCACAGACCGCGGGCTCGACTCTGCCTCCCCCCACCTCAGCCTTTTAATCTAGGCAGCATCTTTAATTTAAACAGAAATTAATCTCCGGCCCAAATAGGCCGGGATTTGGCTCACCTGCGGCGCCCGTCGCCTGGACCCGGAGGAGGTGCCGGCTGTCTGGAAAACAAGGGATGAGAAAACCGAGGGATTTTCTGCAGGCTTGATGTAACCCGCAGCAGGCTGTTGCATCAAAGACTAGAAAAAGAACCCGAGACAAAAATAATCTTTTAAGAGCGTGCAGCTAAGATTAGTGCAGCGTGTCAAGATGTTGCTGAGCGCAACAGAACGAGTCCTCTTGCCTGTACAAACACAGAAATAAATACTACTTTTCTGGCACCTTGTCTACTGCAACCCTGAGTTTCCAAATTTTATACCAAAGTGCTGGTTAGGGATAGGTTCCAACCATACAATTTTGAGTTTGAATTCAGACTTACCTCAATTCTGGATGTTTGGCTGGAGTGTTTAGATGTGGCTCGTTATAAACGACATAAAATTCATATGAAGTTCTGAATTTGTAAATACTGCGAATTTATAAAAACGGAACTGTAAATACTCAGATATGTTCAAAGCTACTCTCTCGGTTTACCTCATCCACCTGAAAATCTGACCATATAGGAGAATATAAAAGCAAAAAAGTATAAAGTAACACTGTTTTCCTGCTTTTATTAATTAGATTGTTTATAACAGAAGTGCTGCTCCTCGTATCCCCCCGTGTAGGAAATGTGGTGGCTGACAGAAGCCAGTGTCTACCTGGGCAGGAGCACCCATGTGCAAGCCTGCACACGCAGGCACAGCTCTGCGCTGCCAGGGTTGATATTTGGGAGCTGAGTCTGTCTCGTTTTTTTTTTTTCTCAACAGGCAGCAAACCGAGTAAGGAATGTGTCAGGGACTACAAGAACGTTGCCCATTCCTTGTGTTTCTACGTGAAAAGCATTTCTAGCCACACCCATAAAGAACTTGTCTTTCCCGACAATACACAGTGGGGTAACTGAGAGACCAAGAACCCGGAACCTCACTATTCACTGCAGCAAGATGCTCTGCGTTCTGTAGCATGTCCTTAAATTATTTGGTGTGCTGGTAGAGACTTTTCTAAATCAATTTCTGATATATTTTAATCCTGGGTTATGCTTTTCAAATAAATAGCAGTAGTGAAGTCCATCTTCTGGCTAGTGTTAGTAATTTTTGATATGCAAACTGTTCTGTGCTCTCTGCCCTTGCTCATTTTTCATGTAGGCATAAATTTTGGGCTTCAGCGTTAACATCTGAGATTAATGGGTCTGTTCCTACCTCTAAGAGTATTGTTACAGCTGCCTGTATATTGAGCAAAATCCCTGCACTGATGTATGAATAGCTCACTTTGCAGGGTTTAAGTTCATAACCATTAAAATATTCTGGACTATTTCTAATGGAAACTCATTTTAGAGAAACAGAATTCTTAAATATTCTCTGGCAATTTTCATACTTTTCAGCTCTTTTATAAGTAAAACGTTGTGTAGGTGTCTTTGTTTTGCTGTTAATTTGTTTCCCTCCACCATTTCTGTCCTTCTAGGACTATCTGCATTTAATTACACATTGTGTCAATGTCAACAAATTGCGGTCAGGGACAGGGATCTCTCTCTGCAAGGCCTGATACAAAAACCAAAGTAGTTTCTGCCCCATACTGCCATCACAGCTAACAGTGCTTATCTCTGTCCTGTCTTTCTTGTTCTTACATCTCCCCCTCCTTCCCACCCTGTTCCATCAAGCCTCTGCTGCTTTTTCTCCCTGACCTACCTGCTGCTCATGCTCTTGGCTGTGGCACACTTTCTTCCCCACCAGCACATTTAATTGCAATGTTCCATTTCATTATTAGCTTGTCACCACCTTTATCAAGTCACCTTTCCTAACAAATCTCACTGCGAAGCTTTCCTGCGTAGCTCGTCATCAATTTTCCACTTTGAGGCTCTTCTAAAGCCACGTGCGAAAGGGCCTATGAAAAATCGTGACTGTAGTGCTGTATTTATTTGTGAATAAAGAGCAGCATCAGTGAATAGTGCTACTGTACAGGCAGAGATAGATTTACTGTGTGCCCAGCTCCTGCCAGGCTCATTGCACAGAGATGTGTCTATGTGTCAGTCAGACAAAGCCTTTCCCTTCCCACGGATTTTCGGATCTCTGAGCAAGGATCTCTTCTTGCACATGGAGACCCGAGCCCAAGATCATTAAGTCACTGAAGTCTACTTATTAATTCCAGTTAGTGTTGGATCAGATCCTTGTTGTGCATAGTAAGCTAATTACACAAGTTAACGACTGCGTGTAGTGCAGGTGGGCAGGCAGCAAGCACGCTTAATGTGGGATTCTGCTGCCTCTCAAGTGCAGGGTGGAGCCCTGGCAGCCAGATTTAGCCTCCCCCGGAGTGCAGCCAGAGAGACACGCAGGCTTTCTACGGACTAGCAACCACAGAACGATTTTTTTCCATGTTACAACCCCAAATTTCTAGCTTGTGGCACCGAAGCAATTTTCAAAGTCTGGTTTAGCTTATTTTAAGTGCATTTTACACATGGGTAAACTCAAGCAAGGCAGAGGACAAGTGGCAGATGGTCAGTGACAGAGCCAGGAATAGAATGGAGAACTTTGCTGTCCCAGGACATGATTTTAAGAGACTTTGTCCCAGGATTGTGAGCTTTGACGATTTATAATTCATGGGACTTCAGCAGTGCTTTAAAAAAAAAAAAAAAAAAGGAAAAAAGGCAGCTATCAGCTATCCCTATTCCCAGTTTTTCCTGGCACAGACTGGCTTCCATAAACAAAACAATTTTAGTTCAGTTTCTTAAGTGTACAATTTGGGACTTAATCTGTTCACTTTCTCACCGGTTTTCTGCCTTTTGAACTCCCTTGGCTGTGCTGTGTGCACTGCTCATTTACCTCTACAAGGGGAAGGATGAGCCTCCAAGAGAACCCAACAAAATACCTTTCAAATAGACCTATCTGTAACCTTGGTAAAAATAACTATGGAGATAATGATAATGGATAATTATAAACTCCATAAGTGGCAAAACAAGACTCTGCGTTTCAGAAGATGAATTGCCTTCCCCTGTCCAGTAACTCACTTTACGGTGCAGTAATGGATCTGCATCCGGAGGGTTATGCAATGAAATGGAGCCTTTGGCAAGCTGGAATCACACTGGAAATGAAGCAACCTCTTCATGGGTTTTTTCATACATGCATATGTGTAAATCTGGAACTTATCCCTTTTCACATAAGAAGATCGCCCCTGCTTGGAATGATTAAATTCTAGGACAGATTATGAAATAATAAAGTATTTAAATATTATGGTGCAGCAGTACAACAGTGCAGTCACCCTTCCTTTTACTGATTCAAGTATAGTATTTCTGAAAAGCTTTTTGCAGTCCAGGGAAACTACTGACCATAAATTATAAAACAGGAAATAGAATATCATATATATACTTAAAAAAAAAAAAAAAGATTTTTCAAACTTTTCTCTAGGTAAAGTAATTACTGAAGCAGCTAAAAATATGGGAAAATGAAGCAAATACAGGCCCTGACCCAAAGGCCACTGAATTCAGCAGAAGCACTGCAGGGGTGTTCATGAGGCATTGGAGTCATGTGTGTCACGAAATACAATTCACAAATGCAAATAAAGAATGTTACTGTATATGTGTAAAGATAAAGTCTAATTGTCTAGTTGCAGTATCTAGGCATTCCACTTGGATAAAATGAGCAGATTTTTTCTCCAGCAGGTAGAGTTTCTCAGCAAGCATATACTGCCAGTATTTATAGGAGAGTTTGTGGTCCCAAAAGCATAGAAATGCTAGGAAACAAAAAGGAAAGAAAATGTACCCAAGGAGGAGATCCAGCTGCTTCCAAGTCATTTCTATAAATAAAAATCTGATGCAAACTCATTATCATTTCCCTTTCCAGCACCGATTTGCTTCCTCAAGATTTCAGAGTGTGCATCTGAGGACTTGGGCTGCCGTAAAGTTTCCCTCAGCAACTGCTAAAATTATTCGCAAGGCACTGCAGCGTGGCAGCGGCTATCAGAATGGTAAGAGACGCATGGGATGGCCTTTGCTGCTAGTCGGGGAGAAAACAGTTAAGTTGTGCTTGGCTGTGTTGCTGCAGGCTGGGGTGTCAAGCAAGTCGTGCCATCCATACCTCTTGTCCTGTCCTTAGCGGGCGTGTACAGCTGGAGCACTGGAATGGCTCTTCCCACAGACACTGGAAGCTCCCAGACAAATATTTGCAGCCCATTTTGTGAGCACGGGACAGCAGAAGGGTTGCTTGAGGATGGCCCAAATCCTAATGCACCTAGCAAAGCCATCTTGCTGTCTGTGCCAGCACTAACCTGGTTTAAGTATTGCTGTCATCAGGAATGCCAGATAACAAAAGCTGCTCTTTGTGGAGTAATATCAGGAAGGAAATTGTGCATGCAGATTCGCCAGCAAAAATAACAGTCTGGGGCTGTAAATGCACACACTGATACTGCTGGTTTGTTGCTATTTTCAGCTGCTCCTGTTCCCTCAGGGGTGAGAGAAGGACTTAACTGCTGTCCCTGCTGTTCATGCATCAGCCTTAAAGGTTCCATGTGGGCGCCTGCTCTTTGGCCCATCTGGGGGTGATTTCTGCAAATAGCAGTTTTGCTCTGAATCAGTATCCAATTCATCACCAGAGCCACACCACGGTACTGTGGGGCCGTGGGTATCCATTCTCTCACATCAGATAGAAAACCACTTTCCTTCACTAGAGATCTCTAGTGAAGAGTTCCCTATCATTTGCACTTTTATTCACCTTCAAATTGTGCCCCGGCCAAGCAATTGTATTTCATGTAGCTAAACCTACCCCACAGTTTTGCCTGACTGGGATACTTCAGGCTCTAAACTCTTGTGTAGTCCTGCTGTTAAAAGTTTTTGTATTTTGTTTTAGAGATTGCTTATATCATGGTGGGTGAAGTATATCTATCACTTAACCACTTCTCAGGAGTACTATTAGGCTTAATTAATGTTTGTAGAACACTACTGAGATTCTTAAGAGAAGCAGCTATAGAAGTGCAAAGGATTATAATTAATTTAAAACTAATTTTTGAGTAAACGGCTAACAACACTCAAGCTGAGATTCTCCAAGTAAAACTCATTTATTTGATTCTTAGACAAAAACATTCTGAAGTCTAGGTTCCATTTGCTACTACCACTGTATGATACATTTTGATTTTTATTATCCTTCAATATCCTTTGAGATATCCAGGCACACAGTGCACCTTGTTTTAGTTCCGGAAATACTGCCCAACATGTGTAAATCAAGTTGAAATAAAACTAACAAAGTAACGAAGTTGATAAACTCAAAGACAATCCCCAGCACCATTTGCCTTTAGTATAATAAGTGTTTGAACCATAAAGCCTGTAATTAATATTATGGAATAATTTCCATATTTATTTATAAGGCATCTCATTTACATAAATAGTCATTATCTGGAAATAAAACCAGATCATTAAAATTCCAAAAACTGATTGAGATCAGTCAAGATGTACCAAAGAGATTTGCTAGACTCCCTGTTTGAAACTGTTGTGAGATGAAGTCTCTTCTCCCAAACAAGCTTAAACAGGACTCTGCTGTGCAAATCCAGGCAGTGCTTCATGCACGTGACATCATCAAACAGAACGGTTATTTTGCATGGTGAGAAAACATTGGGTCACTCTTGTCACTAACTGTCATGGAGAGTTTCCAAGGAAATGCATCTGACACATCTGCACTGAAAATCTGACCCAGATTGTACCTGAGGTTCTCCTAACACAGATTTCTGCTTTTCTGAGATTCTACAGCATGTCAAAATACTTTTCAAAATATTCATTTCTTTTAAAATATTTTTAGTGCTTACAGTATCTTTAACACTTTCAAAGTTTTGCATCTAATCAGAAAACACTTCATGCAGAAAAAAAGAGAAGAAATGGCACTCTCATGTTTCTATTTGCAATGGATTCATCACTCCTCAGTTATTAGCCGGAGAGTCACAGGTATTAAAAATGATGTCCTGCTTGTCACAAAGAATGCATCTCTGGTCCCGCTGTCAGTGCTTTTGCCTTTCAAGATCCAGAGTGCTCTCTATTCGATTTTTTTCTAGATAGAAATAAACTCGCCAATTTTTAAAAAAGCTACAACTACAGAACATATTTTTTAAAATTTTCAGGGCAATTGCCCTGAAAAGTCAGACCTGAGTCTGCCCTTTTCCAGTGTGAGATACATCTTTGAAGTGTAAGTGTAAGCCCAGACTAAGGCAATACACCACGACCTACCCTGTTTGGATGATTTCCTGATTAATTCCTAGAGAATGGAAATTGGCTCGAGTCCTGAGTCATGAGGATTTCATCTCAACACAGATATTTTTAGTATCTGTTATTTTATCTTGGGTACTTTTTAAATCTGTATCACTGCCCAACTCCTCTTCTAATTATCTGAAATTCCTTTCTTCTGTAACTGCTTTGGAATGTGCCCTTCTATTATTACAAATACTGCCTGTATTAGATTGGGCCCTAACTGCTCATCCATCGATTGGCTTAGGTAAGAGTGCCCTTGCTTAAAGCCTCAGCAACTGCTGATAAACCAGCAAAACAGAGGAACAACATTAAATCTCACGGTGAGTCACCCTGAATATGGGTCAGCCCAGGCTCTGCCCTTTGCTGAGCTCTCAGAGGGTTGGCCCCAGGTTACCTGAAGGAGCCCCAACCTCAACAGGCCCCCCCAAAATTATGTTTGCGTTCCTTTGCCATACAGCACTGCCACATCCATGGGGGAGTTTACAGGAGAGGAACACTTTCTTAGCAACTGAGCCACAACCAGGAGCTGAGAAAGGATACGAGAGAAAACACAAACCAAATCACCTTGAGAGTAAAATGCAAAACCTGTTTGTTTAACCCAATTTGCGCCAAATGATATTATAGATCCACTCAATCTCAGCCACTTGAGGCTCAAAATCAATGTGCTAAGAGCAGAAGAGGGAGAGTGATGGATCTGCTCTGATTCGTACCTGGGGGAGACCTCTCCCACAACAGTCAGGGGCTCTACATAACGAGATAGGCAGAGAGAACTGTGAATTGATTATTAATTAAACGGCTTGATCACCTCTTTGGAAAACGTATGACCAAATGTTGATGCACAGAAAATAATTTACAGAAAGTAACCAAGTTTGAATTTGACCCACAATACAGCACAAAACTACCTTAATAAATGGCAATATTTAAAAATCACACTCTGACTCTTGATACAAAAAAAGAAGAGTACTTCCAGTATAAATAATGAGATGGGAGGAAATGTCCTTGGCGAGTCAATTTGTTCCATGCTGCTGATGGTTCCTGTTAGTGACAAGGATTTTTTTCAAGAAGGAAACAATGGAAAACAGATGCAAAAGCATTTACCAGAAGGCCAGGCAATGGCAGCTTTTCCAAAATGTCAAGTGTGCAGAGTAGAGTCAATTTAAAAGAGAATTAATTATTTAAACTGAATTAATGTGACTACAATGAAGCCCTGTTAAACCATCTCATCCATCCTGCTTCCAACTGTGCTACCCCTTACAGTCTAAGTCTAAATACTGTGACCTCAATTTTCAAACACGTCAAACAAAAACTCTCTTATCCAGTCATAGTACCGACATGTTGCTTTTTAAATATATTTACTGCATCCCTTCCAGGAACTCACCCACAGAATTGTGCTCACCTTCTCCATATTCCCAACTCATACGAATTTGACCTCTGGGTCCCCTTTTTCCTTCTCTTCCTCTTTCATCTTTGTACTTCTTGTGGTGTTTTCCCAGATGCTTCAGGCAGTTTCTATTGCTGTATTCTTCAGGTCATCCTTTGCCTGCGAGTCTGCCCTTTCCATAAAATCCTGATGTCTTAATTTCAACAACTTTTCTCTTTTTGCCTTGTCCTTGCTTACCTTTGGGGACAGGAAGGTGACTGAATTTTAGGTCTCCAGCTTTCATATGGAAGCTCGTTTTCTGAAAAGAATGTCCACACCTACCTGCCCCGGAACCAACTGTCCCAAAGGGCTTCAGTTCCTCCTGGACCATGGGTCATGATGTTGCAATACACAGAATATCACCCCTAGAAGGAATACTCTGTGCCCACTGTTTGCATTTTCCAGGTCAACACGGATTTGCAATGCTATCAACAATTTAAAAGTGCAATAATGGTTACCTAGTGCTCTTTTTCCTGGATACTGTTATATGAAATGTGGCAAACACCAACAGAGCCACTGTTCCTCTGAAACCTTTGGCTTCCCACAGGAATATCTATAACTATGTCTACCAGTGATCAGTCAAACCTGTCACTTTTGGTTTCCAGTTTCAACATGGGCAAAGGAACCATTCCAAATCCATCCTTTTCTGCTACCCTTTAAAGCAAAACATCTGGGCTAGAATTTACATAAAGTAAATTCCTTTATTTCTTCTATTTCATGTAGGAAAAGAACTCCTGTCTATTAGGTAATGAACTTAATTGCCCTGGGTCTTGACTGTATTGGGAATGCATATTAATTTAAATGCATCAGTGTAAAAATCAGTCTCATTAAACTATCTCAAAGCCCTAGAACAGATGGAGCACTACATTAACACTTGCATGTAGTCATTCATATTAAAGTTATAATTTACAGGAGCTCATAATGAATATAAACAGGAATTAAAACTGAGCTGAGGTGCAAGAAAAAGGATTGGTGGCAGTGATATTTAAATTGACAGTTAAAAACTCTTCGGGAGCATTTTCAAGGCCTTGGAGAAATACAGTTGGTTGGATACACTATTCTTTATTTCATGGTGTACTAGAAACAATGTATAAAACATGAGCACACCGAGGCCAAATGAACAGCTTCACTGCAGAACTGTATTTCTTAAGTTATTTTATACACTGTCGTTTTCTTGTCGTGCGAGGGGAACGACTGACGCACATATGGAAAATTTTGAGCGAGTTCTTAGAAACCATAACATTTTCTTGGTCATTCATAACCAAATACATAAAGAACTCTTCAGCGTATCACTATTGCACAGCTTGTATGAGATCTCCATAGCTACCCTTGGCACAACAAGCACAAAACCCAAGTGCCTTCGCAGGGCTGATAAGCAGACAGGAAGCAAGTGAACATCTGCTACAGCTTTAGATGGTTTTGCCTTCAGCAAACGTCAGGCTCTGCATTCCACGTCCCGCTCGCTTGGCCTTTGACACCACCAGCTGTTGGACAGGAGATGTAAAATGTTATACCTACAGAAAGGGAGGTGCATTATTTTCTAAAGGACCACTGGGATATTTAATGGCATTTTTTTCTTTCCATTTTCTGATGACTGGAAACACTGGATAGCAGAATCTGCATGTGGAGTTACTTCCTGAAAGTCAACCACTTCCTATTTAACAAATTTTTTTTTTTAATGTTCTGCTTTCCTTTCCAAACCTGCTTTGTTTTGTTTTGTTTTGTTTTGTTCTGTTTTAAACACCAAAAACAATTGCCCCATATACTGAATAGTAATTATATTCATCATAATCATTGTAAGGAAGCCATGTGCTTCCCTGGATCAGGGCTGGGGCTTCCAGCCCAGGCAATCTGTCTTCTTGGAGCATAACAGCATTTCTATAGCATGGACAGCCAAGGAACAGAGTTAAACAAAATAAATATCAAACAATTTAGAGCAAACCCTTTCTTTGTTTAAAGAAAGAGCTGTTGAACATGATGCTTTATAAAGGAGCTCAGCCAAACAGTGCAGATTCTCTGCTTGTGTGTGCGGAGAAAATCTCTGCTCCAGATAGTTCAGCAGTTCTCCACCACCACAGTATTTTCATTTGCGTGGAAAACTACTAACAGAGAACAACTGACAGCAGCATATTTTTAGGATATTGAGGCCCATGCATCTTTATGTACTTCCTCTGAGATTGTAATTTTGTCTAGGAGATTGCAACAGTTGTGATGAAATCGGATTTAGCCATGTATGGCAGAGCCTATGGCTCTGACACAATGAGATGGAAAGGGTGTTCAGAGTAACACCAAGAAAGAGGAAGACACTACTCCAGAGTTACGTAAGTGTAACTGAGAAGAGAATTTTGCCCAGAAATTCTATGTTCTGTGCTTTGGAGTTGTATACATTTTTTCATACGTTCTATTCTTAAACTGCAGATGGATGCTGTTTTGCCAGAAAATAAATGAAACACGAAGATGACTTCAAATATTTGGAGGAGTCATGTTGACACTCAAAATACAGAAGCATCAAGTAACTGTCCTAATGAGATCATAAAAGCAGAGACACAGTGATCAAAGAAGAAAATACAGGAGTCTTGCTCCATTCCTACTACAAAGTATTTCTCTTTTTAAGACCAGGAGCCTACCTGGCACAGAGATATTCCCATAGTCTTCAAATACAGTAGCTGAGTACCTGAGGTGACTACTTTGCCAGTATTTATTTAGTTAAATATAGGAATAGTCATAAAGACAGTGGATTTAACCCTTGAGACTGACAAATGACTGACTTGGGTTATCATTGTATAATGGAATCATAGAACCCCAAAATGGTTTGTTTGGAAGGGACCTTAAAGCCCATCCAGTGCCACCCCCTGCCATGGGCAGGGACACCTTCCACCATCCCAGGGTGCTCCAAGCCCTGTCCAACTTGGCCTTGGACACTTCCAGGCATCCTGGGGGGCAGCCACAGCTTCTCTGGGCACCCTGTGCAATCCTCACAGGGAAGAATTCCTTCCCAGTATCCTATCTACCCCTGCCTTCTGTCAGTGGGAAGCCATTTGCCCTTACCCTCATCCCTCCAGGCCCTTGTACAAAAGTCCTTCTCCAACTCTCTTGGAGCCCCTTTAGGCACTGGGAGGGGCTCTAAGCTCTCCCCAGAGCCTTCTCTTCTCCAGACTGAACATCCCCAGCTCTCCCAGCCCAGGTCCAGAGCTGAGGGGCTCCAGCCTTTGCAGCTTCTCCATGGCCTCCTCTGGACTCGCTTCAGCAGCTCCAAATCCTTCTGATGTTGTTCCCCAGGGCTGGAGGCAGCTCTGCAGGTGGGGTCCCACCTGAGTGGGGCAGAAGGGCAGAATCTTCCCCTTACCTGCTGCCCTCACTGTGGGATGAACCCAGGATACGGTGCCTTTCTGGGCTGCTCTCTATGCTTATTACCTTCTGCATTTCACAGGGAACTGAATTTTTTAAACTATATTAATATTAGAATAATTAAATATCTGTCTTGAACTGTGTGCACGTTGCATTTAACCAGCTTGGAGGCAAGCCAAAACTTGAAGCAATTTTTAGAAGAATTGCAGAATCAATACATCAATTCCCATTAATTTGGTGTCAGAGGAAACAAATTTGTACCTGTCTGAAACGTGTGCATTCCCTGCAGAGAAGTATTAAAATAGGCATCTTCTGTCTCCCTGCCTTCCCTGTGCCCTCCAAACATCAAAAACCAGGGTCAGAATGAGGGAAACCCAGACTGGCTGAAAAATACAATGAAACCACTTTTATTAACCCAGTATCCTGGACAAGTTATGCACAAACTCTGCCAAATCCAAGCCATCCCAGGCTCTATCCCATCCACTGCACTGAGTTCCTTGTTTCTCCCCTGATGCTCTAGTCCCTCCCAAATACATTCCAGGGCTGAGAACACTTAGGCAAGCTGAGGTGAAACTCCATTCAGTCTGTCACAGCCATAAGCTGTAATTCTGCACAGCAGTGAGACAATATTAGTGACTAATCCCAATCGAGAGCGCATCTTAAACCAGCCAGAGTTCTGGATCAATCCAAGCTCTGTAAAATGTGCTGTGCTGCAAGTATCTTGCACATCTTGCTCACTGCACAGCTGGCTGCTGAGCAAATTCTTGTCTCAGGAGGTTTGCTCAAGCACATGAAACATATTTTTAGCATCCCAAAGGTGCGAGTACTCCCAGAGCTGAGAGTGCAACCTGGCTGACAGCAGGTTTCCAGAGGAAGGAGCAGGAAAGAGGCAATGGGTGAAGAGATTACCCCCCACAGAAGGAGACTTCTGCTTGGAATATCAACACATCTTTTCAGTCTCTCATTGTGACTGTTTGTGCTTTCATCAGATTTTCCATTTGCTCCTTCAGCTACGGGACCAGATGGCTCCCACACATTATGCTCTGAATCATGGCAAGGCTCGAGGTGTTTGTTGTGTGTCACAGCAAACACAGGCGCCGGACCAGGTTAAACTCCCTCACAGCCAGCATATGGTGCACCCTGCACAGGGCTGGGACTGCAGCAGGTACCTACAGATACACACGGCAGAAGACTGGAGTATCCTTTTGTTCTCGCAGGTTGTCAGGAAAATGACTGCCATACCTTGAGCACAGGTAGCAGGGAAGGGAGGCAGTGCAGTGACACATGGCAGAGGACAGATGCTCGGCGCTTCCCGTGATGCGCAATGCCTGATGGCAAGGAGTCCTGGTGGGCCAAGGACAGGAGGCTCTTGTTCCCCCTCTGATTTCCCCTTGCAGTTTGTGATTAAACTGGTGCTGACGCCTTGCCCAGTGCCCGTTTGCACAGCCAATAGCCCTGGGCAGGACTTCTGGCCATGAAGCACCTACTGGAAAAGGAGACAATCTCATTGTTTGAGAGCATCTCTGCCTCTGGCATTTGTTAAATAGAAAACAAAACTGATTTTCTCCTCACTTGCCTTGCATAGATCTGGGGTAGATTCAAGCTGTGGCAGCCCTGTGAAATGAGAGTGAACAGGAAGAGCGTTTGCAAATTCAATGGCCCCTCTTCGGGAGGGCAGGGCTGGCAGGATTACACAGAATGTGATTTGTGCTTCAGTGACAAGACCACAAAAATCACTCTGCAGTTGTCTCTCACAGAAATACTGCATTTCTGAGCACTGAAAACCACTGGGATAATGAAAGATGATTTTTCAACACCTAGGAGATATCTGGGGCTCAGTGCAAGTAACAAAGCTGGAGGCAGACGAGGGATGTCCTGGATAGCACAACTGATACGGTGTGTGCGCTCCAGGTCACACCGTGGAGGGGCGGCCAAGCAGCTGGACACTGTCCAATGGCCACACTCCACCCCAAGTATTTTCTGAAATTACCCTTTGGCTGTTTTTCAGCTTGCTTTTCTTGGTATGTATTTACATGCCCTCCGTGCTGGGAATGACAGGGCACCTTGTGAGCTGTGCTGGCCTTTGCTGACAGGTGCTGGCAATCAGGGGACACCCGTCAGGGACGGGGACAGTGACCAGGAATGGCACAACTGCAGCCTGTGCAGAGCAGCTCCCATGAAGTTTAACGCGTGTTGCCACCACCTTTGAGGTCAGCGCTGGCCTCGCTTTAGCAGTCCTATAAATAGATGCCCAAGGTTGACTGAAAAGAGGATTTGGCTCGGCTGGATCTTGTTTAGCATTCCCAAGAGAGGAAGGCAGATTCTTTTCCCTTTTTCTCTTCCAGCCTGTAACCTTGAGTTGGTCTCTGTGGGAAACATTAGTGGCACTCGCCAACAGCGCTGCCGCTGTGAGCCGGATGTCCTGCTGTGTCACACAAACCACACGTACACGTCTCTTCAACCTGCAAACCCAGACCTAATTCCACTAAAGCCTCAAACTAATTCCTCACTGGCAAAACTAGGGAAAAGCCCAAACAAACCTTGAGCCTAATTGCTTGAAAACAGTAGGACACCTAGTGGATTTCTAGGGAATATCTTTGGGATTATCAGCAACCTTTTGTCATTTTCTTGGCAAAACCAATTGTGAATCTATTTATAGAGGAATGACTGAAATATCAGGGTTTCTATTTAATAAATTAATCTTGTTATAGCTGTTACAGTCTCCAGTTTGCCTGAAGAAGCTATTGCAACCTAGAGAAAACCCAAAGAACATTGTTTGAATGACTTGAAAAAAAAAAAAATCATGGAAAACTGGATGGTTCCCAAGGTCTGGGAACAGGAAGAAGGATATTCTGCCAGATCAAAGCCATCCCAGTTGTTCCATCTGACAGCTCTCTAATGATCTTAATGAGCAAAGTTTTACAGTCTCAGCCTGGCTCCCAGTACAATTGTGCAGCTCCACAACAACGGGGCCATGCTGAGCACAGCCAGCCGGCCCCGCCGGTTGTTTCAGCACAGAATGACTTGGCCACAGAACCCAAACTGCTTCTTCATTCCCCACGGCTGATCTTTTGAATCCAAATTAGAAGATGGTGGGCCACGTGATAACGCCTGCGCTGCTGTGGCTGCATTTGCCTGGTATAAACTCCAACATCAAGCAAATTTTGACCCTAGATAGAAAAGAAACCCCTCTGGCAGGGTGTGTAAGAGGAAGAAGATTTTGAGCGATGATTCCATGAAATTATATCTTGGCCAGCAATTATCCTGGGGCTGCCAGGGTTATCTTGCTAGTGTGTCTCTGGAGGCAGCAGATACAGACAAAGAGATGAGTGTGGAATCCAAAACGGATTCAGGAAACTGATGACTTCATTTTGACAGTCATCACAAGGAACACCAAGTCATTGAGTCTTGCACTTAATTCCCGTTCCCAAAACATACTGAACACTTTCCTTCCTTTCTGCTTACCATAGTATTGTCCTAGTGAAAAATGTCTCCAGAAGATGTTTAATTTTTCTGTTTCTTCCCAGTGTTTCTTCAATGATGCAAGGATTCCTAAAGAACAGCAAAACTAGAATGAGATTTGATTTTGGATAAAAAATCTGTTCAGATGCTGGTCTTTTTTTTATTCCAACTTCAAGGTTAGGAAAGGAAAGGCTAATTTAGAAATTAATTTTGATTTGGTCTATTTCTTCTTATACCTTTTCTTCTTAGAGCTGTAGAAATCAGAAAGGGCATAGCAGGTGATGGAATACAAATGAGTTATCAACAGAAAAATTCCTACTGACTCCACGTATTTTCATTATTCCTACCTGTGGCGTAGAATTACCTGAAAAATAGAATCCTTGTACACTGTAAACCCTTTAAATTGGTCCAGAGTTTTAAAAAAAGAGGGTTTTTTTTTTTTTATTTCAGTGGATGGATTCTATATTTGAAGGGTTTTTTTCTGACTGACATGTCAAACTGGGGATAGTGCGTGCTAAGAGTACGCTTTTCTCTAATTCAGCAGCTGGATTGGAAAGCTTGAATTATCCCTGCATAATTGCAATGATTCATGGATTGTTAGGAAATTGCAAAGTATTGATTGAATTTTCCCTTTAGGAAATATTTCTCCTCTGATAAAACAGAGTTCTGGGGCTTTGCTTTTGTCCTTCCTGCTTTCTGCCCCGGGGAAGCCAGAGGCTGCTTTTATCTGGGAAATGGGAATTTGGGTCAACAGCCCTTCAAGGACAATTTTGAATTATTGTGGTTTCCAATTCCAAATCTTCCCTGAGCTTTGCAAAGAGATGGACTTGGCAAAGTGTGAACAGGGATTTCAGAGCCAGAAAAGCTGGGACCAGCAGCAAATACTGGCCATCCCTGTTTCACATTCTTCTGTTTCCATGTCAAACACCACCAGTGTGCTCTGCAAAGACACCTTGACTTTGTTGTGGGAACGCCACAACCATCAAAGATAGTGGTAAATTTTCCACTTCATTAGGCCAGGATTACTCTCGGGGATCTCAGGAGCTGGTGGGAAGAGGGAAGCGGAGAATGAAGTGAGAACTGGGTGCTGGGAGAGCTTGATGCACAGTGCCTGGGGCTGGGCAGCTGAGAGCTGGGAGCCCTGACACACATCTGCACGTTAATGGTGCTGGGCCCTTTCTGGCAGCTGCTCTATGAATTTCCAGAACAGACCCATAAATACGCAGTTATGAGTGTGACCTCTGCTTCTTTTCTTCGCTAAATTGAACATCCAAGAACCAGCTGAGTATCATTCCTTGTCTCTGCTCCAGTTGCTTGGGACGTGCTGCCCCTGCAAATGGTTCTGCCTAAGTTAGGAATTATGAGACCGCGCTAATTCAAGGTTTGCCACGAATTTAGTGTTCCCACAAGGATGACACTAATGGCAATTAATGCAGCAGAAATGCCAGTGCTGAGTGACTGTTCTCACATTAAAAGCTGTCAGTTGGAGAGCACACAGCCTCTGTTATTCCAGGCCTGACCTCTGCTTTCTGGCCGTGTTTCCTGGGCACGGCAGGTGTCCCAGGCCATCCCATCACTGCAGCGGCTTGTTCCGGGAGGGGACACAGAGAAAGAGCAGAGCAGCCCAAACCAGCCTGTGCTGACAGTGACATTTCCTGAGGGTTTGGATATTCTCCTCTGGGGCCTGAACAGCAACAAAATTAACCTAGGACTGAACAGGATATAAGACTTCAATTTCTGGAGCTCCTTGCTAGTTCAGCGCTCTCCTCATGTCCTGCTCTGTTGATTCCTGTTTAGACAACAGAGCTCTTTCTGCTGTTTCAGTTTTCACCATGAAGAATCTGATTTTAAATGATCAATTGCATTTAAACAGGCCTAGCTAGAAGTAGTCCGTGCTGCTGCTGCTCAACTCCATAGCTATCTGCACAAATTTTCATGTTTTGATAAAAATCATTGGTAAAAATGCCTCTGCTTTATAATGGCTGAAATTTGAGAAGTGACAGTGGTGCAGCAATGTGGGGACTGTGATTTTTACCTCAGCCAGAAGAGCCACTGTCCTCATCCTGTGCCCTAAAGTCTTGCGTAGGGTAAGTCAGTTCCAGATGAGGAACATCTGCAATTTGGTGCAAGAGGAAGTAATGCCTGCACACATGAAAAATGTAAATAAAGGGTGTTTCTAGGCTCACAAACAAAATCCAAAGAGTGAAAAGGAGAACAGCTCTTACACAGGAGGATAACTAAAAAGACTTCATCTGTGTTATTTCAAGGCTTTTTAGCACTAATAGCGGTTCTGGAGGATGAAACCAGGTCTAAGAAACATCAAGTGACAATTAATAGCTTTTTAACAACAAAGTTCAATGGACAAGTGCAAATAGGATATGAGATGGAAACCTGAGCTCCTGAATTATAAATATAGCCAGCCTCTACACAGACAAGTACCTGTGATCCATCTGATGTACTACTCAATGCCAGAGGGTTGAGAAGGGCGGCAGGAGCAGGATGAGCATTTTCAGGCTCAAGATTTTGTGTGTTCTGGGTTTCTCTGGAGATAAAAAGGATGAATCCAAAGATTCCTATAGACCTCACCACTACACCACCACCTGTGAGGAGCTGGAGGTGCAGGGCACATTAGAGGCTGGCAGCAGGACGTGGGTGAGCCCAGACCTCGATGCTCCCCCGATGCTCCAATCTCACCCGATGCTCCTGGAGAGCCTCTGTACTCCTGTGGTGGGACACACTGCGGTGACACATCAGGTGTCTTTGTTATTAATGTTTTATTTTCTCCTCTCAGAAGCTCAGAGGCAGCGTGAACTATTTATTTTTAAATGCAGAGGATCATGTTCTGGCTCGTTATGGTGCCAGCAGACGGTAACTGATGCACAGCACTGCTGCCGATGCCCGGGGGTTACTTTCCATGCACAGGAATGATGACACAGCCACCGACTGCAGTGATGGCAAACATGCTGCTGCTGAAGGCAGGCTGGTGGGAAAAGAGCAGTTTTAAGGGATTCGGTTTAATCATCTGGACACAAGAGCTATTTATATCCTCTGTTGTTTAGATCTCAAGCCTGCACCAGAAGCTGATGACAAAGTTGGCATCTCCCATGGCACAGGGGCAGACAAGGGGGACTGGACCATCTTTTGGGAAGGGAGAAGCAGGGTGGGCAGGGATGGCAGTGGGAAAGGGGCCTGTGCTCATGGCCTCTGCACCTCAGGAGCTGAAAGGGCTCGTTGGCCTCTCTGATACCTCCACCACAAGCTCACATGCCCCTCTCAGCTCAGTTCACAGAAGGGATCTTGTGAGACCTTGGGGAGCTTCCCACCAACCCACCCCAAGCTTCCCAGTGCTTGTGGGTGGCTTTGGGGTGAGGCCAGTGCCTGCCCACGGAGACAGGAGAAGGGCACCCACACTGTGACGGGGGGTAAGGTTGGTGGGCACCAGGCAAGAGGTGAGGTGAGATTATCACAGTGTGTGCCAGGGAGCTCGGAGCATGCCCATCCATCACTCGGGCCCAGGAGTCCGGGGAGCTCAGTGTGCCCATCCATCGGTTGGGAAGGCAGGCTTGGGGAGCTTGAATAGAGCGTGCCCGGGTATAGTTTGCGCACAGGAGTCCGAGGAGCTCAGTGTGCCCATCCATCGCTTGGGCACAGGGACTCAGGCAGCTCAGAGAATGCCCGGGCATCATTCGGGCACACGGAGTCGAAAAGAAAAAAAAACGAAAGGCGGGAAGAAAAGAACCAGGTTCCACCGAGATTTGAACTCGGATCGCTGGATTCAGAGTCCAGAGTGCTAACCATTACACCATGGAACCGCTCTGCCACAACCCCCTCCCGGCCGCCTCTAGTCCCCTCCAGGCTCCCCCGCCGCAGCGCGGCCGCTCCCTCCAGGGGGT
>VZTF01003047.1:14759-49368 GCA_013397755.1 Cnemophilus loriae | reverse complement strand
AGCGCTCCGGGCATCGCCGGGCCCCGCTCGGGTGTCCCTCCCTCACCCCAAAATGTCAGCTCTGGGCACGGTTTGGCAGCGGGGATTTGGTGTCAGCGCCTGGTCCGAGGCTGCCCCGAGCAGAGGCTGAGGCGGCGGCCGGTCTGCGGGGTGGCGAGCAAAGATCGCCAGGAAGGATGCCCAGGGCTGATAAGGACTCGTCAAGGTTGATAAGAGCCCTCTCCAGCTATTAAATAGAGCTCTAGAATGAGCGAGATATGCTCAGCATTGGTAGATGATGCTCTGATTTAGTCAGGTAGCACGACTTGCTGCCTTCTGTGTTCAGAGCCCTTGGCGAGCAGTGGAATGTCCCTGCTGTTCCACACCCAGAGATCGTAAAATCCCCATGGAAGCGTGGAATGGTTTGGGTGGGAAGGGACCTTAGAGATCATCGCACTCCACTCTGCCATGGGCAGGGGCACCTTCCGCTCTGCCAGGCTGCTCCGAGCCCCGTCCAGCCTGGCCTTGATCTGTCCTGGCTCCCACAGGGAAGGGCAGGAATACCTTGTTCGCCAGGGCCGATGCCCTCCCAGTCTGCGGTACAGTGGCAAGGTGGGTTAAAACGTTCCAGGTTGTGGTTAAATACTCAATTTTCACTCCCTGCAGAGTAAAACACCAGCCTGCTGGACAGGTTCATGTAGCCAGCTGTGAAACGTGAACAGAAGTGCTGATGCTTTGAAAGTTCGCCATCCAGTTTTTTAAATCCCACTGAAAAAGCAAGCGAAGTAGTGTAAAAAAGTCGTCGTTTGGTGTGATGTGGTATTGTAAATTTGAATTTAGGATTAAGAGCATTGCTTATTGTGTTGTAATGGTGAGAGACCCTGTGCTTGTCATCATCAAGGTAAAGGAAAACATCGATGTTTTTTCCTGTACCCTTAAGCTCCTGTAATAACTTTGAGGCATTGCATTATTTTTGTTGTTGGCTGTTTTAGCCAGTTGCGTGTGGAAAGTGGCATTATTTCTACCTATGAATCAGTCATCTGTACTGCTGTGGAAATCAAATCAGGATGTTCCACAACGGGCTCTTTTCTCAGCTTGCAGCACTGGCAAGGACCTTGCTGGCCACGGGTTTACTAGCATCAGGCGATGTTATTGTAGGTACTTGTGTACAGGTTATCAAAGCCATTGAATTACCCTTGTTCATGCAGTTCTGTCAGTGTACTTGTAATTAATGTTTTAGCTGTGAAGGCCTGGGAATATCAGTGACACAGACTTTGTTGGGAGAGCTCCTGTCTTTCATTAGACCTGCTTCCTTTTATAGTTGGGAAAAAATAAAGTTGGGATCCAGATACAGGGAGAAGTGCAAAGCTGGTTTAATTGATTGCCTTTGCTAAAGCTTTTTCTGTTTACCCTGGTTTATAGAAGCTGTTGGGAGTGCAGGGAATGCTGTGAAAATGCTGTTGTGAAGATAAATGATTTGGGTTTTGCCAGGCTAAAGTGGACTGCAGGAAGTTGATGCAATGTCACTTAACTGGGATTGATGTGGCAGCTGAAATAACACAAAAATGCAGAGTAATACAAATTGTGGAAACTTTTGTAACTTCCCAGAGATGATGGTGGTTCTAAACAAGCTGTCACCACTCTGGAATGATCTGGAAATTATTGCAAGTAGATCTCTGAACTGAATGTCTCCTTGCCAGGCACTGGCCAGAAAGGCAAGGGGTGGGTAAATCTTTTGGAAAAGGAAATGGGAACTTGGGGGGAACGTTAAGTCAGTGTTTGAATTTGAGACATCTTGGACATTGAGGGGAAATGTAGGCACGACAGACATATCCATTTTGAAAGGGATGTTGTAGAATTAAAAAGGTGGAGAAAGGCGTCAAAATAATCAGAAAAGAAACCTAATGGATTCATAGCCCTTATACTGAATTGATGTACAACTTGAACAAAATTTAAACAGTGAGTGATAAGGGCAAATAGGGAAAGTATTTCCTGTTTGTCATAATTTCTCTGGGTATCTGTAATGCTTCTTTTATTGGGCAGCAGATGAAAGCAAAAGGACAAAGTCCCTCAGGTGTGTATGCAAATTTTGGAGTGGTGCATTGCCATGCATATTATAAATGAAAGCCTGCACGAACTCATAGAAGCAAAAAAATCTTGTTTGGGGCACATCAGTGTGATGGTTACAAGGGCAAGTCTGAAGGCATTTCTTATTTGGAGATGTAGGGGCTGGCTAGGACAGAGATCAGCGTGTTTGTTGTGATGCACATCATGGTTTTTGGACACCAGCTATTTGGGGTCAGACTCTGGGTGTTGGTCTGTGAGGACCCTTCATCCAGCAGGACATTTCTGGGTTTATGAAGGGACATGTAAGGTTGGTGGGACTGAGTTCAGGGTTTGACCTGGTTAAAACAATCGTGTGATGTTCTCTAGTCTGGCTGTCTTTTACTGCTCCTGGGTTGAAGTGCCACGTTTCTGTTTGTGAGACCTCTGGTTTTGTCCTGTCAGCCGCTGACAGCGGCTGTGGGTTGAAATCTGGCTGACTCTGCTGCTGGGTGTAAGCTGAGCCCACCTGTGCTGCTGCACAATAAAATCCAGGGACCTGTTACAAAATACCCTTCTCCTGACTATGTTGCAACACTTCAGCATATAGGAAAGACTAAGCCTAGCTTGGAAAAAACCAGTTTCTGTTAAATTCTTCTTGTCCAGCTTCCAGCCTTTGTATTCTTCCATACTTTCGGAGTCTGTCTGGGAGCAGTGCCGGCTGTTCCCAGAATGGCCCCTGAGGAAACACAAGGCCTATGAAGTCCAGTTTGTAGAAATCTTTCTCTAATTTTAGTAGGAGGAAAATATGATGGTGATATAAAGATATTTATTACTTAATAAATTAAGCCTGGCTTTAGTACAGGAACCTTTTGCCCTTTTTGATCAATGTGCTTGCAATAGATGAGCAGTTATCAGAGGAACCCTCACTTGTAGAAGATGTTTTCTATGGACAAAGCTCAGGAAGATTATGTCTGCACCTTGACCATCTGGAACTCTGGATTTGGAGGCAGACTCATGTCATGGACCTGACTTGTGGTGACATTCAGTTTACTGCTAGGAAAAACTCCAGTTTCAGCTCTCTGCTTCTTTGCATCATGTTCGTTTCTGCAACTTCTCCCTTTGATATTGAGGAAATGCTCTGAAACTGACCCAGCTTGCTGGTTTGGGGTTCAGAAGACAAGTTTTTATTTGTGTATTTAGATAAATGTGTGGTTGCCTGGCATCTGTTGGTTTGACAGTGGTAGAAGCTCTTGGCCTTCATTGCCTCAGATGTGGAGGCACTTTGGTGCTACAACAAACCTGCCGGTGCAGGCATTTCCTGCAGAGGTGCTGGGAGGTGTCACTGATCGTATGGACAGGTAACCCCTGCCCCAAAGGCCTTTGGGGTGCCAGTTCTCTTTGTGACAGAAAAAAAATTAATGAAATGGGGCACAGCTGAGGAGGGAGATTAACGTAAGTCATGACCACGTTGGGTTTATGACCAACTGTAAGGTGTAGGATCAAGTCATTTTTTTCACATGCCCTTCAAACTGCAGCTGAAGTGGGCAGGGAGAGGTGTTCATCAGCAGGTTCTTCTAGGGGTCATGAAGACATGTCCAAGCTTTTTATTGGTCTGTCTCTTCATAGCAGAGCTCAGTGCAGAGAGAAGTTCTAGACACTGTGATTTCCTTGTGCTGGTGTACTTGTCCTAGATCATGTAATGTGTGACTTGTGCAATAACTTTTACCACAAGAGCTAGTGCTGCTGGACTCTATTTTCGACCTGACTGGGTTGTCAATAACGTGTTTAATGAGATAATTAAAATATTTTCTGAAAATTTAAACTAAGAGGTTTTACAGTAATAAAAATTGTGTGAGTGAGCTGGAATGTTGGTGAAAAATTAATAAGCCTTTCTTGACGTAGTTCTCTAAATTGCTTCTCATGCAGCTTAGGAAATGGAATTCTTATTTTGGTCTTCTACAGAAATAAAACTGGAATTACAGAGCGAAATTTGTACAGTACTGTGGACTTCATACTCTTCTTAAAATTTTTTCTCTCTCCACTGAATGCTTGTATGCTTGTCTTAAATGTTTGGAGTAGTAAATGCTGTTGAAAGTCAAATGCATCGATCTAAAGCACGTGGTTGCAAGTATTGAACTGTCCCACCACTAAATCAGTCACTTGGGGCTGGGAGATCATTTCCATGACTTTCAGATGTGCCAACACAATCTTCCTTGGTTGTGCAGCTTCCTAAGGCGCTCCTCCTGGGAGGGAGGTGCTGCTCCAAGCTGGTTATTGATGGATTTCAGGACTGGGTCTTGTGCCTGAACTTGCTCAAATGTTTCCTCCAGACCTTCCTCCTTCCAGTGCTGATGCAGGAAAGGAATTTGTGGATGATGCAAGTTGGGTGGGACAGGGGAAGTGGGAGTGTGGCACTGAAAGTGCTGTGTGCTGATGAGGACTGTGGTCATCCAGATGAGCTGGGATTTGGGATCTAAGGGTTTATCCCTGGGGACTTGGACTCTGATAAAGTAGAAGTTTGCCAGCCTAAAGCTGAACAATTAGGTCTGATGGCAGGCAGACTGAGCCATCAAGGTGCAATGGTCAGGAGAAATAATTCCAGCTCCAGGTGCGCCTAGCAGAGATGGAAATACTAAAACTCTTGTCTGCATCACAGGGAGATCTCGCTTGGAACGATGTGTGCAGTTCTCACTGTGCAGAAAAGAAACTGAAAAACTTGTAGGGAAGGTGTTTGGGGATATGAAGAACGTGTTTATACGGAACCATTTGACAAGTTGGCATATTTAGCAAATACAGCAAAGCCCAGAGAAGATGTGGTTGCTTTCTGTAAATACCCCAGCCTAAACACCGCTGGGAGAAGACACTAATAAGCTAATGGAGAATGCTGGCACATGGACACCACCATCAGCTGACCACTAATTCCTTCTGAAAATCAGAAGGCAATTTCTAACCATTAGGAGTGAGTTTCTGGAAGAAAAGCCCAATGAAAGGAACAATGTGCAGGAACAATTAGCTTTATCATGGCCTAGATAACGTCATTTCCCTCCTAGAAACTGTTTGCCTGGGATATTTAGTATGGGACTCGGCCATCCAGGGTCATTCCTACTGCATTTCTATGCTAAGAATGTAATACATGGGAGGACTGTGTAATATAAAATATCAAAACAAGGTGGCTTGATAAGGAAAGCAAAACTGAAATTAATAACAATCTGAGTGGCTGTTAAAGCTGTTTCAGTTCATAATTGTATTTAAAGAGTGATACTTGCCCGGACTGGCAGAAATGCAGAAGGTGTGAGGAGTCTTAGGCGCCTGCTGACATTCCAAGCTGTTCTCGTGGCCGTGTTCAAGAGGAGCTGCAGTGGCCCAATTATGTAGAGGAAATAGCTGACTTCAAGGAGGAAGGTATTATTTTCCCCTTATAATTGGGACACATCAATCTGGTGCTGGAAACCATTCAGAACATAAGCAGTGTGGGATTCAGACTAGGTAAGAAAAAAAACCTGGCAGAGGAATTAAAGGGATCCCTCTATTGTTAAATGACTTAAAGGTGGGCTTTGCACTGAACAACAGAAAAGATTTGACGGAATACTTACCAGCTATATGGTGCATCCTGCTGGGAAAAGGAAATGGTGAATGAATGTGGACTGCTTTTCTTGCTTAGAGAAGCTTCTGGCCACTGCCAGAGTTAGTGCTGGGTGACAGCAGGACTGAGCTGTGCAAAGGGAGCTGTCAACTTTTCCCTCCTAGGAACTTGTTGTGTGTTGTGTCCCAGTGAATACAAACATGATGTCATCTAAACCCGTGGTCTAAACCTGCCAAAACAGTGTTGAAGAAGTGACTTGCCAGTGGCAGAGGAAAGCTGTGGCCGTTTGCCAGGGGTGGTGATGCAAGTGCTGCCCTGTCCCCTGCACTGGGTTTATCAGGATGTCACATCTCTGTGCCAGCAGAGCTGTTCAGCAGTGACCTGGCACGTAGGAAAGCAGACTCCTGTTTGCATTCAGCACGGGGCCTTGCCACCTACCTGCACTTGTGATCTTCCTACACAGAAGAGGTTAACAGAGGGTGCTTTCTCCAACTCGTGTGCTTGGCCGGCTGCGTGCTGAGTCAGCTGGCACGGGCAGCTGGGAAGATGATTGTTTTGATGAAGTATTCTGCACAAGGCCATGCTTGAAGCCAACGTTTGCAGCAATTTTCATTTATGGAGGGAGTTTAAAAGGTGCTGCTCTGCCCTTCCAGTCAGAGCAAAGTTCCATCTGCCAGAATTGCTCTGCATTATTTAAACAGAAGCTGCAGAGGCTGCAGCAGCAGATGGGAGTGTTTCTGCTGCTAGACTGAGCTCCACGGGGGGTTTGTGTCATTGAGTGTGTCTGGTGCACTCACTGCTTTGTTGTACCACACAGAATCTTTAACGCTGTGTTGTGGTGCCTTAACTGTTAATGATTTGTGTTACAGAGCAAGTAATTGTTTTTTTCTAAATAAACAAAGGCACCTGAGCGTGCACTTTTTTGCTTGGACTGGTGTTGATTCACTGCCAAACTTTGTTATTGGCCTTTCTTCTCAAAGATTTTATCTTATTTTCTTTCCCTTTCCTTCACTACTGTTTTGGAACCTTATCATTGTTAAGGTCATAGGATCACCCCAGGAGGCTCCTGTTCATGTGACACAGGTTGTGAACACAGTTCATCCACTGTTCTGCCTCTTGGTACTAGGTTTTAAGTTACATTTAAACTTGCACCTTTCAACTCAGCGTTACAGGATATTGCAGTGAATCCTCGTGATGCTGTTTTTCCTGCAGGAACTGGACTTTGACCCTTCTGTCACTCTCTTGTCAAACATAGCCGAATCCTTCCAGTTAGTTTGCTTGGCACCGGTGCTGGGATGAGTGAAGCTGAGCCAGGGAATGGTGGATCCGGTTCTGAGGCTCAGCATTTTCGAGCAGTTTCGGGCTCTGGCCTGATGTGTCCAGGAGGAGCCACAGCAGGAGTGGGGACTGTGGAAGGGCAGAGAGCTGTGGCTCAGCAAACATTTCAAACTGGCTGGCAGGGTGATGGTGGTCTTGGGGGTTTTTTAGTTTGGTTCTCTTTTCATTCACAAATTCTTCTGCCCTAGTGGGAAACCTCTCTTCTGGAAAGGCATGAGGAGTGTAAGGTGAAAGCAGTCTGCTGCTTGCCCTGTGTTTTGGACTTCTTCAGCAAAGCAGATTTCAGTTGTGTGCTTGTAGGGTTTGTGTTTTGTTTTTTAGTTCTAGTATTGTTTAAGGCAATATAACTGGTCACCAGTGTTTGCAGTGACAGCCATGTATATTCTTCCTAAAAGAGGAATGTTCTTCCATGCTGGGCAAAGGAGACTGAAATATAACCAATAAAAGTCAAGTCTAACATCTATTCTAAATGCTGGTGAATGTGTCAGCTCTAGTTTTCTGGAAATATTGAGGCTTGGACAGCAAATCTATGACAAGGATGGTGGCGTTGCCATTCTCTTCCTTCATGCTTCATTCTTTAAAAGAAATATTTCTTGCATGTGATTTTCAATGTGTCATCTACATCTGGAGTCTGATTCTGATATCATGTTTGTCTTGCAGTTGTACTTATTGGAGACTCTGGAGTAGGCAAGAGCAACCTTCTGTCTCGATTCACTCGCAATGAGTTTAACTTGGAAAGCAAAAGCACCATTGGAGTGGAGTTTGCCACGAGGAGCATCCAGGTCGATGGGAAGACAATAAAGGCTCAGATCTGGGACACAGCGGGGCAGGAGCGATACCGAGCCATAACCTCAGCGTAAGTGGAGCCTGGGGGGCTGAGGAGAAGCTTTGGCTGAGGAGGGCGATTTTGGGCCCTTCCAATTCCTCACCAACTGCAAACAGGGGTGTTTGTGTTTTATCGGGTAATACCCACAATAATGTGGTGGTGGGAAGGTTAAATATTACTCAGCCCAGAAACTCGATCTGATGTTTTCCTGCACAGACTGATTTACTTTGCAGTGCTCTCATGACACGTAACTGGGGGCATTTCAAGTTTAGAATGTGAGAGCTCTGAGAGACTCATTTCCATGGAAGCAAATGATAAAGGAATATCAGTGTTCCTGGTCGTTTTATCAGTGGTAACCTAAGAGCAGAAACCTTCCTGTGGCAGCCAGGAAAGACTGCTCACTTATGTGCTTGTTTGATTGTTAAAAACCAGCGTAGCAAAAGCTGGATTTCAGTAGAGCTGGAGGGAATTGTGGGGTGGGAGAACACAGCCTGTTTCCTTTTGAATGCATTGCTGTGCCTCTCACTCAAAAGGAGACCAGCTGTGGCCTTTGGTAAAGGGAGTAGATCACGCTGACATTTTTATGACCCGGTGAGTCATTCTACAATCTTCTTATCACTCTGGGCCGTGCCCGTGCTGCACCCACAGCGATGGGTGGGGGAGAATTTTCAGGAGTGGATCAGAGGTGGAAGGTGACAGCAGCTTCCCACAGAGCCCAGAGTTTCATGCCTGGGATGCAGGTTCTCCCCACAGACACGGGGTTTGCCCTGCCCCCAGACTCCGAGCTGGCCCTGTGGCGTAACCTCGTCCGGCTGCTCCTGTTCCCTGTGTCCGCTCCCACGGACGCTGCCCTGGGTATTGTTTGCGTAGCTGGCCAAGCCAGAGCCGTTCCTCGCTGTTGCACGGCCTCCTGTGACCTCGCCGTGTGTGGCTGGCTGTCCCCTGTCCCCAGGTACTACCGTGGAGCCGTGGGGGCCCTGCTGGTGTACGACATCGCCAAGCACCTCACGTACGAGAACGTGGAGCGGTGGCTGAAGGAGCTGCGGGACCACGCCGACAGCAACATCGTCATCATGCTCGTGGGCAACAAGAGCGACCTGCGCCACCTCAGAGCCGTCCCCACGGACGAGGCCAGGGCTTTCGCAGGTTGGGGAACTCACAGCAATTTCCTGCTGCTCTCTGGAGCTCTGCCCGCCTGGCTTGGGGAGGCTGTGTGTAGGAGGAAAAAACCTGCGGCTGGTCATGTCCCTCAGTGTCACATGTCACATTCAGTCAGGAAGGAGACCTTGCAGAACATGCATGTCGTTTCAAGAATCAGCCAGAGGCACCTGAACATTTTAAACCAGATTTATTCTCTTGCCTGGGCACTGTTTGTCTTGCAGATACTGTGCCTGTGGCTTTAGGTTTGAGTTTCTTGTGTGGTAGCTTTGCACCTGGATATTGCCTTCTGTGTCCCAACTGATCTGCAGCCCTACACAGGGGCCTGTGGCTGAACATTTTCATTAAACTGGCTTTCTGACTTTTGTTATGTAATTAAGATCTGTGAACAGTAGTTCTAGTTTCTGTAAGCCTTGTTTTAGGCCCAGTTTCTTTCATCCAGGAGTGTAGCTGGGTTCCTGGCATTCAAGTTTGCTGTAGCTCCACTGGCAGAGTTTATGGCCAGTGAGGATCCCTGCCTGCAGCTGGAGGAGTGTCATTCCCCCTGCTGCTCTATCCCTGTTAAATAAGCTGCTGTGATATATTGGCAGGTGGGAAGTGGAGAAACTTGATGAGATTAAAGAAAATCTAGGAAACTTTCTCACACAGTTCTTGAAACTGCAACAGATTCTCCCTTTCAGTGATGCAGGAAAATGTGCCTTGAAGTAACATAGCACTGAGCTGATCCCTGTGCTTGGGAGTGGGTGTAAATTCTAATGTTGGTGTTGGGTGGTGTCACTTTCAGATCACATAAGGGGGAAAACCCCACTACTTGTTTTACTTTCTCTTGATACCTGGGTGTCTCATCAGGAGCACTGCAAACATTATGTGGTTCAGAAGCCATTCTAGATGGGGAACAGATATGTGCTGTACCTCTCTAATTATAGTATTTCTGTCCACACAGAGAAGAATGGTTTGTCATTTATTGAGACATCTGCTTTAGACTCTACAAATGTGGAAGCAGCTTTCCAGACTATTCTGACAGGTGAGTCATCCAGGGCTTTGTGCTTCAAGGGGGAAGGGTAGAAGGCTGCTCAGATATGATGCAAATAGGCATTTCTTTGCCTATAAAGTGTTTAAAATGTTGCTGTTCAATCATTCTTCATTAGCCATAAGATTTGGAGTCCAGTTTCAAAGTGTCACAGTTGAAAGGCCAGCCTTGAACTGGGGAATGAATCCTTGTTCTCTTTGATCTGCCCCGGGTTTCTTGTCAGCCTGGTTTGTGTTTCAGTTTCCATCTCCCATTACAGGGAGTGCCCACGGGAGGGAATTGTCTCGTGGTGGCATCAAGTGAGAGCAGCCATTGTTTATCAGAGGACAAGTCAGTCCAGATTGTTTCTGTCTTTAATGGTGACCGTAGCAGTTGCCAAGGAAAAAGGGATGAAAGAGCAGAGATCCTTCCCTTGAGATGCTGTGACTCCTGAGCTGCAGGAGTTGCTGTTGTTGAATTCAATAGTCCTGCCTGGACTTCTGGCCTGTGTAACATGTGACAGCAGTCAGTGCTGCATTTTTATGCTCTGTGGATAAAGTACTTCCTTTTTGTTTAAAGCCTCGTTTAGGTGGGCAAAACTTGTTAAGGCTGAGACACTCAACTACAACAATTTGGGGAACCCTAACTTAACCCTCGCTTATAAAGGTGGGGTAGGAATTCACAAACTGGTGTGGAAATCACTCACTGTCACAGGGCTGTTGTATTTCTGTGCACCCTGTGAACTGTAACCAGGGCACAGTGAGACACTGTGGCCTCTGGTTTTGGAGCTTTCATCATTCCCAGCTTTGACAAGTGCTCTAGTCTGAGTTTGCAAAACATCTGAGACACTCCTCTGTTTGCTGTGTCTGTTCTAGGTGTGCCAGGCGGTCTCTTGTTTTCTCCAACTGCCTCCAACATGTTTTCCAGTTGCAAATTTAAAGTCCCTCCTTCCCAGTGTAGCATGTGCCAGGCTACATGATGTGCTTGGTATGAGCAGTGGCCCCACTTCTATACTCTGTGAATCAGATCTTGTTGCTGTGCCATTGATACCTAGTTAGTTCTGAATTTTTTTTTTTCCTCTTTGCCACCTAATTTAGACATTCTTTTAAAACACACCAAAAAGGTCCTGGTAGCCATACTGGAATATGCACGTGAGGATAGAACTAGGAGGTTATTTGCTGTAGTAAAAGTATAAATCCTGTAGCATTTCTGCAGTTGTTTGAAATGTTTTATGGACAGCCTGGCAGTGGAGAGAGGTGTCAGGCTGCTGGGATATTGGCTGCCTGTGTCCATCTGTTTCGTGTTTCATCCTTAATTGTAAGAGGCCTCTGACAGTTCTTACCGTGGGTTCCTAAGCAGTAGTGCTCCTGTGCAGATACCAGCTAAAAGTGTGTTTGTGTTAGATGAATAAAGAACTTTATTCCCTCTTTAATTGAACCATGTGGTTCCCTTTTAACTTCAGTGTAGTCATTCAGTTGTAATTCCAACACTGCGCAAATTTGTTTCAGAAAGAAAGAAGTTCTGTTATTTGTTGCCTCCATGACAAACTGCCAGTGACATCAGGGGGTGGATGACTAAGGACTGGCTGAATGCAGAGGTGTTGGGATGCCTGCTGCATTTCCTGTTTTCTTCACATACCTAAAGGCAGTCCTGTCAAAAATGCACATGAATTTGGGCATGGATTTTTCAGGAGAAAGACATTGCTCACTTGTCAGTGCAAAAACCTGAGACTTCTTCCTTTATGCCCATGTCCTTGGTAGCCCTTGTCTCAGGAACACCTCGGCTTTGAGGTCGGATTTGGCCAGATGTGCTGTGTGTCACGTAGAACAAGCAGCCTTGCTGCTCCCACTTTCTGTTTGCAGAGGGCTCGGGGCTCTCACATGCAGGTTAGTTAACTAACTTTCATACACCAGCACTAATAAAACAACATCAGATACATCAGGCAGTGCTTATTCCCTCCCGAGGTGGCTGTCAGGCTGTCACAGCCGGTGTAGACTGGTCACCTCACAGTCCCCATCTCCTGCTGGCCTGTTGTGTTCTCTAAGTGACACGGGAGAGGTGGGAAGTTTCCTGTGTGCCCTGGGCTTCCTTCAGAGCTGTGTGACACTCAAAGGATGCACTGCTGTTGCCATGGGAAGCACTTCCCCTCTCGGGCATGGGCTAGGCTTTCTTTTTCTCTCTTCACATGCTTCCCACAGTACCTTTTATTCCAGAAGTGAGTTTGGATTCTAATCCGTGGAGGTTTGATTTTTTTTCTGGTTTAATATGTCTGTAATGGGTGAACAGGTGATAAAACTTGCTCATGGTGGGCTCTGACGGATTCTTGAGGCTGTTGCTTTTCCATGGATGTCAGTGTTGTCTGTGTGTTGCTGTGACAGTATTTAGGGTGAAGAGCTCTTGGGTCTGTGGACAGGATCCTTGTGATCCTTGTTCAGGAGGGGTCAGTTCAACTGTGCTGGAAGAAACACTTGTGCTTAGTGGGCATGTGCTCTCTCCAGACAGGAGCTCCTGTTTGGGGGAGATAAAGGTGCAGTAAGCAGTGCCTGAGCAGCAGGCTGGCTCCAGCTGGGCTGTTCTGGAGCTCACTTCACAGTTGGCTTTTTCTCTTAATGACTTGCTTTGAAGGAAAGAGAGGGGCAGTCATCTGAGGAATGTGGTTTTTGGAGTCACCCCCAGAATCCTGCCTGGTGTGTTTTGGCAGGGCTGCCTCCCAGCTCAGTGCCTGTGGGTGGAATGCCTTGGGAGCAGGAAGCTGGGGAAGCCAGCAGGCGTTGCCAGCGGCTGCGAGCAGAGCTGGCTGACAGAAGGGGCAGGACGAGCTGCTGCACCAGCCCTGCTGCTATTTGCAGTGCTGGGAACTGCACCGGACGCCCCAGGCTGCTCAGAGCCTTTCCCGCAGCTGCTGGGATCTCTCCTGAACAGGGTGTTGTGACCAAGGTCTGTAGCAACCCCCCTTTCTTCCAGCCCTCCTGAAGCTGGTCTGGTTGGGACAGTGATGGAAGTTGGTGAAGGTGCTTCCCTTGGAGGTGTAGCAGGGTTCCTGTTAAGCTTATCCACACCTGGATTCTCAGATCAAGCACTTTGAATAGATGGCTGTGGCCATGGGAAATACGAATCCAGTGTGGTTTTAGCACAGCCTAAGTGAGTGTGTGATCTCTTGCTACAGGTGGAATAAGGGATAAAAGCTCTTCTTTCTTCTCCCATATTACAGAGGACTTTTAGAGGGGTTGTATCATACATGTGGTGGGCTTCCTGTCCTGCTGTGGATTCCAGATGAGGTTTTGAGGACCTTTCCCATCTGTGACTTAGAGTGATGGTCCCTATCCAAATTCTTCTGTTCCAAGATGTCTAGACTGCCAGGGCTGATTGTTGTGCACACAAAGCTGCTTTGTATCATCTGGCAAATAAGAGAGACTGGTATTATGATCCCAGCCACCCTGAGCATTCACAGCAGGATAAAGCATCCTTAAAGTAAACTGGAGTCTGCCTCCCTTCCCTGCCTGGCTCTGTGCTGTCTCTGTTCCCACACTGCATTCTGCCGTGGTTTCATCTCTAAGGAATCCCATCACCAAGGAAACAACATCAGAGAATTAACATCAAGAAATCGAGGGATTTCCTCTTTTGTTGTCTCTGTACACCTGAACATGAATGGAACCCCAGTGCAGGCTGAGCAGCCAAGGCCTGGCCCAGCTCCTCCTGGGCAGCAGTGTCACTTTTTCCCAGCTGTCACAGTGCAAGGCCTGTCTCTCACAGTTCCCCATTATGCAGTGATGCATTCTGCTGAATGTGCCCTTGATAAGGTCTCATTCAGCTTCCAAGCAGAGCCCAGAGTGCTGTGTCTTCATTAAAAAGGGCACATCTTCATCAGCCCAGCGTTCTCTGGGCACAGCAGTTCCAGTGCAGGCTTGGCTGCTGGGCATTTTGCCCCAGTGAGAGCAGGTTTGGGCTGTTCCCCCTCCCCTGGCACAGCAGCACAGCCCTGTGTGCTGAGTGTGCAGCTCACCAGGGAAGGGCAGGTTTTAGCATTTAGGCTGTGGCTGCACCGAGCTTTGCTCTGCAGAGGAGGGAGAAGCAGCAGGGAGCAGCAAACTTGGGACTGCTCACAGTGGATTCACCTGCAGGGCTGCTGGGGAGGTTGTGGAAGTGGGGATCATGGGAAGATGTTCCCGGAGTCAGAAAGACTAGATTCATTATCAGTAAGGGAATTGGTGCTGTTAAGATTATTTTTAAGGCTTTGGGGCTGTTTGCTGAGGATCTTTGCTGTCAGATGAGGCTGTTACACAGAGGGCACCCTGTGTGAGTCCTGGCTGATGGGGTGGAGGAAGTGTGTGAGATGGCAGGGACTTGTATGAACTTGTTCAGGAAATTCTCTGGGAAACTGAGAATTGCTGCTGCTGAAGGTGCTACCGGAGAATTCCCAGTAACAAAGGTGGCCAGAGGCTTTTCCTGTTGATGGGAACAAGCATTGTTCTGCACTGGGAGTGAACTGGCTGCCAGCCCTGAGCACAAAGCTTGTCCTGAAGGTGCAGAGCAGATCCCTCCAGCTCTGCTCCTTCCACCCCACACACAGGCTCTGCTGAGCACTGCCACGGGGCCAAGCTGAACCCTGTCTGCACATTCCCACACCGGGCTGCAGGTGGCTTTAAAGGTCTGGTTTCATGGGTTTCACTCAACTTGTGAGGTTGTTTATGTGTAAGGTGGCTGGAAAGAAGAGCAAGCTCGAGAAAGGGTGAGATCAGAAAACCCTTTTACCTGTTCAGCTCTTGTTTGGTTGCCTCAACGACTTGATCTGTACCCGACTGCGTATGAAAAACCCATTTTAATGTGCAGTTTGTCCCTGTCTGAGTCTCAGCTGGAGCTTTTTGTAAAACTGAGCTTTAGCAAGCTTTTATTTTTTTAATGGTTTTCAAATTCAGATTTGCAAGTGAGTTCCCCATGTTCTATTTCTGGCCTGTATTTCCTTTCTGGGGGTGAAGTGCTACACATGCTCTACTCCCCCTGTGCAGCTGAAGTGCTGCTGGAGCTGCTCTGAGTTTTTGTGCAGCACCATCAGCCGTGACAAGCCCCAGGAACAGGGCAAGGCTCTCGGTGCAGGTGTTTATCCCATGCTCTCTGATTCCTGTTTGTTTGGAATCTCTTCATCTGGAGCCCATGTTTCTCATACAGCACATTTTATAAAGGATTTCTGTGCTGCTGAACGGGCCAAGTCTCCCCTTTTGGGCCCAAATCAGCCTTTTCTGAAGACTGAACACTGCTTGGATGATAGACATGATGGGTGTGCTCAGCGAGCAGAAATTGTCCTTGCAGTCCTATCAGGGAGAGATATCTGGAATGGTTCCCTTTAATCCTGTTTGTGGATACATCAGCAAACATGTGACCACTGTCCTTGGAGCCTTAAGAACCTTCAGAAGGAATGGATGGGCACATAGTTTCTCATTCATGCATGGACATTTGTGAATTCTGTCCATTTACTGACTTTTATCTCAAGGGAAGTAAAACAGTTGTTAAAAAAGTAATTTCTGTTGCAAAAATATATGTTATTTTCTATATCTAGAAAACACCACAATTGAACTTTGTGTGGAAGCTTCATTGCATTACTTATGTAATTCCAAAGCTATGCCTGGTTTCCCCCAGGAAAACTCTTTAACTCTTCGATGGCATTTTGCTGGTGTGCACATATTGATCAGCTCTTTCTCCTCTTCCAGAGATCTATCGGATTGTTTCCCAGAAGCAGATGTCTGACAGACGTGAGAATGACATGTCCCCAAGCAACAACGTGGTTCCCATCCACGTCCCTCCAACCACTGAAAACAAACCAAAGATGCAGTGCTGTCAGAATATATAAATTGTCCGTTCTTTCCTAAAAGGCTGTGTATATTCCCCAGGTCCAAGATTTAAATATATTTGTAATTCTCGTGGTTACATTCTTGTGTTTAGTTACTGCTTATTCCTTCTCCATGAATTTCTCCATGTCTTAAACACTTTGATTTCAGTGTTTATTAATCTCTTACTTGGATGTGGCTGCAGTATTTTCCCAACACCGACCTGTCGGTTTGGGCTCAGTAAATTGTTTGGAAACTCAACTGATCCCTTCCCAACATGAAGCCCACTAGTCAGAGCACTGACACCTTTGGAGAGCACTTGAAGACGTTATCCTGCTCCTCACAAAGCAATTACTGTCAGGTTAACGAGGAAAATCTCTCTGGGCAGGATAATCTTTCCTTGTCTTTAGGTGTTGCATTGTGCATCTAAAGCTCAGCGAAGCTCTGAAGTGCAATTTTATTGTAAGTTAAATGTTTTCGCTACATCTTCAGATTGTCAAGTGAAGTTTTATAGAATATTACAGGGGAGAAAAGAGAATTTCTTGTGAACAAGCAGCAGGTTCTGGCTACCTGTGAGTGAGGTGCTGTGGTTTGGCACCTGCTGCAGAGGAGGTTGATGTGAGGCAGAGCTGCTGGGACCCCACGGAGGTGTCCTTTATGGAGGAAGTGAATGCAGGAGCCACGTCCCTGAGGAAGGGTCGCTCCAGCTCTGGAACTTGCAGCATCTTTGTGCTGCCTGAAGCTTGGCCTCCACGGTGCTGGTGGTATCAGGATTTGAGGATGCCTTTTTTCTTTTCATGGGACACAGACTTGAAGGGTGTTGGCACGTATTACGTATCACATCTCTTTATGCATGCCACATATATTAATATATTCAAGTGCTTGAGTTGATGAATGAATAACTTCCACTACCTGGCCTTAGTTTTCAGTTCTGGTTGATCCAGTATTTTTAAATTATTCCAGTGGTTTGCTGTATGTTCTTCAACAAAACCCTCTGGAGTAGTTTTCTGGCTGGATGTGTTCCTCCTGTGGTCTGTTGCTCCGTTCCAGTCCAGTGCAGTCTGCTTGTTCAGGGATACATGAACTGTGCCTTCTGTCACTGCACGTCACCCGCTCTGTGCTGTTCCTAAACACGCCAGGCACTGGCACTGGGGGCCACAGCCACTGCATTCCCACAGGATTAAAGGAACTCTCTGTTGTGTAAATGCCTGCAGTTATTTATACAATTAGGGGGCAGTAACTGATTGTAGGGGACGTTTCTCAAACTCTGATATGACCCACTTGGCAGATCCAGATGTGGTTGGCACTTCCAGCTGCGTTCCGTTCCCAACCTTTCTGTCTCGCGGTGCTCATGATGTGTGAGGCACACGGAAGGCATTGCTGTAGTCGGTCACTTCTTGTTTTTTACTCCATTTCTCCTCCTGGTATTAGTTCTGAAGATGCTATTTTGATCTGTTTGTAAATTACTTTGTATTTTATGCATGTACTGTACTTTGATTCATTATTTTTTTAGATTGATTTAAAATATATTCATCCATGATTCTAATAAAGAATTACAGGGGACGACTCACTGTGGCGTTGGGTGCACTTCTTGGGAGAACTGGGATTTGACCTGAAGGTTTTTACCTACGAGCTTCTTGGAAGAGGCAGGGAGAAGACACTGAAGTGGAAGTGTCCCTGGAAAAGGAACTGAAAGGGTTGTGGAGCACAGTTGCCTTCCCTGAGAGCAGCTCTGAGCTTCCTGGGGCTGCTGCAGTTCGTAGCCAGGGCACTTTGGCAGCTTCAGGAAGCTTTGAAGCTTAGAAAATTCTGTGGGTTCGCTCCACTCAGACCTCTGAGTAACTTTTACAAACCTGTTTTTTTTCCCTCACGTTGCCACCAGGAAGAAAATCCAGAGGGAGACTAACTCCTGCCTTCTGCAGCAAATGATGGAAGCTTTGGATCCCGCTGGGGTGTCCTGATGAAGAGGTGCCCGTGAGCACCAGCGGGGCAGCACTGGTGGGGACGGCTCTGAGGGTGAGGTGTGAGCCCAGCCCCTCGCTCCCTGCAGGAGCTGTTCTTGCAGCACATTCTCTGCCCAGACTGGAGCAGATTTTGGAATTAATTGATTTCCTGTGGCAGCCAAGTTCTAAATTTGTCAGCTGGAAGTGCAGGATGAGTTTCACTCTGCTTCCTTTTCTCATTCCTTTTGAGCAGGTGACTTGACTCTGCTGTCACATCAGTCTGGATTTTGTGTGGTTTTAGGCAAAACTCTTCCTCCTGCAGCAGATGGAATTGCAGTGCAGATGGTGGCAACAAACCACTGTGGGAGGCTGAGGACTTCTAAAGCAAAATCCAGTGGGGTCTGTACAGACAGGGAACTTCTCACCTGGGAAATCCTTTGCCTCCTGTTCTGGGGTCTGTGCTGTGTTTTCCTAAGGATTGCAGGGCCCTGGCAGCAGATCCTGGCCCAGGCTGGGTGACACTCCTGGGACAGGAAGGTGCTTCCCAGGGTGTTTTGGGAGAGACAATGCAAGTCCTTATTCCATCTGAATGCTTTCCAATGGGGGATTGTCCTGTTCAGCTGCTGATTAATCATTCTGTTCCATAATTGGCACTGCTTGTGTACTGAAGTGTCTCCTCCCTGCTAATGGGAGACAACTGATGGTACAGACACTGCTTTGGGCCCTGGAAGGAGCTTTCTGAGATTCTGGGAATTCCATGTAATGCTTCAAAATGGGCTTTGCTTGCCAAAAGCTTTTGCTGTCATTTACATATTTGAAAGCCCCAACTTTTAGCAATTATTCAGCGAGCATCAGTGGTTCCTGTCTTTGATGGGAGTTGAGGTTCTGACTCCTAAGCAGAAAGGACATGGAATTGTTCTGATTTAAAGACATTTTTATTAAGCTGGAATTACTTATTCTATAAATTCAGACCTGATGAATTTCCAGCCTTAAATAGCTTATTGAGTGTGGCTTGTCAAATAAGAAGATTACACGCTGGGCTTTAGTTAACAAGATTTTTAGAAATATGAAGCACAAATATTGAAAAGCTCCGGCATGTAGCAGTGGCTGCATTGCCTGGGACTCATTAATTCTGAAGGTGTTTCTGCTGCAAATCTGTGCTCGTGATTTATTGATTGGGCTCCCTGGGAGCTGCTGGGCTGCCACGTGTCCCATCCCATCGCTGCTGGGTGACCGTGGGTGCTCCGGTGTCCACCCAAAGGCCTGGGAGCCTGCCCAGGACACTGAGTGCCCAGGGCACTGTCACCTCACGTGGTGGGCGTGCGGGGGCTCTTCCAGCCGGGACTGCGCCTTCCCAGGAGTCTCACTGAGGTCAAACTGCCGAGGAACTGGGAGAAGGGTGTGCAGAGCCACTTACCTTTGGTTTACTCCAACTTGGAATGGCAGCACTGGGTTTTCTGAGCCATCCTGCCAGTTCTGTCCCAGCCTGGTGCCTGGGGGGCTGTGGCTGAGGGGAGCAGCCACATCGCCCGGAGAGCTCAGAGCTGTGCAGGGCTGGAAGTTTTGCTCTGCAAATGAGTACGTTGGAGAACTAGACATTGAGAGAAATTCAATTTATTTTGTACAAGGTAGGATACCTTTGCACAGTGAACAAATATATTACAAATCTGTCTTGCCTTAAAAAAGTATTGCCATTTTGGTGCCTGTTTCCTAAGCTAACGCTGATATACAAGAAGGTACTTTTTTTGTTGGTTTTGTTGTTTTTTTTCCTGTGAAGCTCTATGCACATCATTGCATTTGGTTTCAAAATCCTGCTTTGAAGAAAAACCAAACCAAACAACTGAGCACATCTCTGCTCTCTGGAGTCTCATTGCAAACTACAGCAACACACAAACGTGGGTCAGGCCAGCAGCTGGGGCGGCTTGTGCTGGGTGCCACGGTGGATCTTAACGAGAGTATTCCTTATCCAACCGCCTTTCTCTTGATCTTTTTGAGGTAAGTCTTTCCATTCATGTACTTAAAATATATTCCTACTGGGCCTACAAAATAATTGTTTCCTTACATCTCAAATAAGGCTTTCCTGGAAAACAAAATTGCTATTGCTGATCGGCCACGGCCCCCATGCACACATGCAGCATCCGGGAAACCTCGAGGGCAGGATCCTGCGCCTGCTCCGGGAGCCTGGGCGTGTCCAGGCTCAGACTGGGGGTTCAGAGCCAGCCTGACCACCTGGAGAGTCCTGGCTCCAAGGGACAAGGCTCCAGGGGCAGGATGGCCAGCGGCTTTAATCCCAGGCGTGAGGGCTGAGCCCATCTGTGGGGACACGGCTGGGCCCCACCACGGTGCTCCAAGGATCCAGGAGTATTCCCAGAGCTGGGATCCAGCCGCTGCCCCCGAGCTGGAGGGCTCCTCTTGCCAGTCCTTGATCCCAGCAGGTCACACCTGGGATCGTGCTGTGAGCAAACCCACGGGGCTGGTGTCATCCTCTTCTGCTTCCATCAGACTGGCGAATGTGCAACAGAATATTTTTTATATTTAAAAGGCAATCAACTTGCTACTTCCACGTTTGCCTAATAAAATTACATACTTAGAGTCAATACTACTTCATGCTCAAAATCTACAAGGAACTAACGGCAAGTACTCTACTTTCTAGGTCAATAGAGATTATAAATTAAAAAAAAATGTCATGGTGGCTCAGTCCAAAACTTTACCATGGGTCAGACCCTTGATAATTACTTCACAAACAGCTGCTGAAAAAGAAAACCCAGTTTCAGCTCCATTTAATGACATTTCAGGTAGAATCATCAACGGATAAAGTTGCACTACATGGTAATGCACATCAGATTAAGAGGTGTCATCAGTGGCATGCTGACAGCGAATCATGAGGAGATGGTTTGGGAAGACGGGCGAGAGAAGCTGATGATGAGCTCAGCTTTGGGAAAGGAAATGAAACCAGGGCTGGTCTGTGCAAACCTGCAGCGTCCCGGGGCAGGAATTGGAGGGGCAGCAGTTTAAACTGCCTGACAGATCTGCTGGATTGAGCTACCAAAAGAGAAGCTGCATAAGGAAAATCAAAGCCTACCTGTGCCAATCAAAGTTAAAAGTGTGGTAAGATGGGTGTGAGACTCATTGTGGAAACTCCATTCATTAGCAAAGATCGGGGGACGTTTGGAAAGATTTTAAAAACTGCACAGAAAGTGTCTGTGTTAATATTCCTCAACTCAAATTCTCTGGTACTGAATATAGAGGTGACAATCTCAATGCTAATTACCAAGCACGATCTGCACAGGTTGCACATGGTGATGGCAGTAAATGAGCTTTCCAGACAGTGAAATGACAAGTTTCCCTGCTCTCATTCAGAAAAATGTCCATTCCCATGACAAAGATGAAAATAAATTCCAGCGTATTCCTAGTCACCTTGTTCCTAACAGGAAAAGGTTTCTTGATGCAGTCAGTAGAAATGTACATCCTGAAGTCCTGCTTAGCATGTTTTTGTGGTTTATTTTACAGCAAAGCCAGGGTTAGAACACGCCACGGAGAGTTTTTGACTGGAGCATGAAGACACCTTCCTGGGGTGATGTGCTCCACTCCCACATGGAGGAGGCTCTTGTTAATTCCAGGTACCCATACAAAAATGTCTTTATAAATAACATCATGCAGCAGCAGTTGGCCCAAGCTGATGTCATATTAGGTCCTTGCCAGTCCACAGTCCCTCAGCAGTGCAGGAAAGGAAGGAACGGCTTCTCCTCTGCTTCCTCACAGTCTGTTGGCAGCACAGTGCCCAGTGAAGTCCATCCCTCTAAGACTGCTTGTCCCAAGAAGGCCCGTGCGTCGGGCTGTGCCGGACGGGGAGCAGGTCGTAGTGACCAGGAATGTGACTGTTCCTAGGCAGGTCGTATGGATTCTGCAGGTAACTGGCACTCCGACTGCGGGCGTCTTGGACTATGCTGACAGTGGGCTCTGGGGGAGCAAGGACAACTGGGTTGTGGTGACCAGCAGCAGTCCCAAAACTCCTGATCCTCGTGGGTCCCTTCCAGCTCAGGACATCCAGCACTGTGGCTCTTAGCTCCCCAAACCAGCACACCAGTGCTCCCCAAACCAGCACACCAATGCTCCCCAAACCAGCACACCAGTGCTCCCCAAACCAGCACACCAATGCTCCCCAAACCAGCACACCAGTGCTCCCCAAACCAGCACACCAATGCTCAGGCCTTCCCCCCACCGCCGGTGCCTCCCTGTGCCGCGCCAAGCCCAGGCTCCTCGTGCCAGCACGGGGGAAACCAGCATCTCCACCAACCCCCTGTGCCACCCCACTGCTTACCAACTTCGTAGATGTTTTTATTGGCTGTTGATGAAGTTGGCATTTCGGAATACGGGGACTCCCTGTGACCAGGCGATTTCATTTCCACGTAGCTGCTCTCGGAGTGTTTGCAGGTTAAAATGGGGGGGTCTTTAATGGTGGCGTATGGGTTTTCACTGCTGTTCAGGGAACAAGTGCTGGAGCTGCACACAGATTCTTTCATATAATCTGCAAAACAAGAGCGGAGTGGGTGCGTTAGGGTCGTTAGCTTAATTAGGTTAATTACAACTGAGCCTCTGCAGGAAGGCTGGGGGGGACAAGGGGGCAGAGGATAAGGAAGATCCTTGAAGCCTCCAGCACAGACACCTGGCGCTTGTGCTCTGGGTGTTCCAGACCATTGCATCCACCACTCACTAGCAGGAAAGAAATGAAAACCTGCTCAGTACTGAAGGTTTTCCTGTGAAAGGTTCTAGCTGTCGTTTACCGCAATATTTAATTTGAGGTGGCAATCCTTTCCCTCCCTCCCCCTCATTCCTACGGAGCCGTGTTCATCCTGCTCCGCCTGCCCCGCAGACCCAGGCTCTGCGGGCAGGAGCTGCTGCTGGGACCTGGGGCGCTCAGCCAGCTGCAGGGTGAGTCCTGGGGCCTTGGTCACATCCAGTGCCCTGCGTTGGAGTGCATGACATTGCCACAGGCTCAGAACTGCACCAGTGCAGCCCCTGCCAATTCTGGGGTTATCCAGCACCCTACAAATAGGGAATGCTTGGATTTCCAGAGAGGGGGACAAGCCTCCATCTGAGCCTCACTTTTGCTCTGCTTTTTTTCCCCCCTTTGCTGTAGACATCTCCTGCTCCTCTCCCCTGGGCTGGAGAGGAGGTGATGGAGGCACTACATGGGGGGAACAAGGTTGGCGTGAGAGCTGTGACCACCGGCCTGCCCGCTCAGTGACCCTGGCTGGGATAGGCCAGCCTGCTGCAAGGTACAGTGCCAGTCTTGCTTTAAAAATAAAAAACAATAGAGAATAAATAGATCTTAACATTGACATTCAAGAACGTGCCATTGCTGCTGTGTGCATCCTGCTGGGCAGTGCCAGTAATTTAGAATTAGAGCGATGCAATGAAAGATGAGGCATTTTCTTGTGCTGGGTTACAGTACAAAGGCAGATCCTGGTATATATGAAATACTCCCGGTGAAATAGGGGGACTTGCAAAATAGCTGCAATCCCAGCTGCCCCCGCTGTCTAGTATGGGAGACAAAAAGAGAAATTCAGGTTAAGAAATAGACAGACAACACGACATCGCTTCTCCGCTCCGAACCTCGGCTCCGAGCCTGCCAGCCCCGTCCTGCTCCCTCACGTGCCAGGTTTGCTCCACTGTGTGTGACTGTCCCTCCTTCAGCTCTGGGGCTGTGTCTGTGTCTGTGTCTGTGTGTCCATCACCCCTGGCCTGGTGCCCCTGGTCCAGGCTCAGCCCTGAGGGAGGTGCCAGGTCATGCCCTGCCACCTGCGGCCAGGGGTTACTTTTCTAAGCTCTGATTTCAGTGGTACCAACAAGTCTGGAGAGCCCTCAGCTCCCAGGGTCAGTGAAAGCAGCTCGCTGGGAAGCTCCAGTGCACACAAACCAGCTGGCAGCACCAGGGATGGGGAGGCTGGCAGACGCCTGGCACCAGTGCAATGTTTATTTAATTATAAAAGTTAGAAACTCCTCGTCTGATGTCAGCCTGGGTGAGATGAGCAGTGCTTTGCTTCCAAGTGAAACACACTTGGTTTAGTACATGGCAGGAGATGGGAACCAAAGCAACATTGGCATTCCCTGGCTGTTGGCTGCAGGGTTTGTCCCTCCAGTGTCACCAAGCCCAGCCCGGTACAAGCCAGTGGAAAACTGCCCCATCCCATCCTTCTACGGAGAGATGGAGCAACCCTGTGAGACCAAAGGCTTCTGCACGAGTGAGCTCAGTGTTGGCTTTCGTTGTGTATGTGAATTAAATCCAGGTCCCACAGTCACATCTGTGTCTGTTAGAAGTCAGGAACAGTCTGTCATGGACAGACAAATGAAAGGCTCGGCTCCAGCTGCCAGCTGCTGGTGGCTACTACAGGTACACAGAGCTCGTTAGGAGAGCCTGGGCAGCCTTTAATGAGCCAGCTCTGCATGTCAGGGTGAGGGACATGAAGATTATCACAAACTTGCTTCTCAGCTTCAAGCAGTGCTGCTGAGCAGATGCTCACAGGGCGAAAGGCAGGATTCCCTCTGTGCCCCAAGAGCCCCCTGCAAAGCATTCCCTGTCAGCACCACGGCTGGGAGGGAACAAAGCAAACCAGACCTGGGTGCAGATTCAGGAAATGTTGATTATAAAGGACTGCTGGCTGCTACAGCAAAGAAGGGCAGAATGAGAATTCCTGCTCCTGCAGAGCTGCAGCTGCAGGTAAATAGCTGTGTGCTTTGTTTATGGAATCAGGCACATTGGAGCTGGCAAAGGCAAAAATCCCAGCACATCAGCTGTTTTATTTTATCCAGCTCAGCTACTTTTATCTCCCTAAGCTAAAATTCACCTGTACTGCAGTTAGGGCTGCCATTACCTCCCAGGCAGGTGTCCCTCAGGCCTGCCCTTCCCAGGACCAGTTGGAAGAGACCAGTGAATACCACTCGGGCTGCCCAGACTTGTTTGGCCTCTCCCAGGAATTGCCTTTTCCCAGGAGATATTGAGAAACAAGGTGCCTGAGAGCCCATTCCCGCTGACGTAAATGGGAGCTCTGTGTCTGGCTGGGATCAGACCTTTGCTTTGGACACAATATATTTTATGGAACTCCAGTGGATGTTTGGCATTCTGGGTACACCAGGGAGTCATTAAGCCCTCAAGAAACATTATGTGCAAGATCACTGAGGATTTAACTCTAAAGGCTGTAGAAGCAGCTGAGTTACTTTGTTATTAAGGTAATTTGGGGATAATTAAGAACTCTGCCATCAATTGTCAACTTTTGTTTCCTGAATTAATTTAAGCAGAACAAACGTATTTAGAGATTCTCAGCCCATGGTGCTGCAGGCCATGTGTGAGCCCTGGCTGTGCTGCCTCCTCATCCCTCCCTGCCACAGGGTCCAGCTCTCGTGGAGGTGGAAGCTCTGCCACACAGTCCTGGGACTCACTGGAAGCACTCAATCAACTGGACTTCCAGAGAAATATTGGGAATACGCTCTAATTTTGAAGTCCCTGCCTTCTGTGTTGCCTGGATACCGATCACCAGACCTTTGGAGGGTTTATTTTTGTTAGCAGGGACTGGAAATGTTCCTCCCACAGACTGGGTTCCTCTCTTCTGCCCTGAATTTCCCCTGGCATCCTGCTGATGAGCCTTGCAACCCACAGCCAAGGTGGAAGTGCTGAGGAGACGTGCTGCACACAGGTAGAAGGGACTCTCCTGCTATTTAACCCTTGTTGGGATGAAGTGCCTGTGCTGCTGTCCCTAACCTGGCCAGCCTTGGCTGCTGCAGGGACAGTGACACAGCGAGGGCCCATTGCTGCTTCTCAGCGTGTCACAGGAGTGGGGACACATCCTGTACAACAACCAGGGGAACCCCTCCGAGCCCAGCCCTGCAGCCCTGGGATCAGTGCTTCTCTCTGCTGGGATCTTCCTGGCTCTTCTGCAAAGCCATGGAGGTTTTTCCTTAAAATGGAAGTGCCTGAGGTCACATCGTTCCAGCAGTGCAGCAGTATTCATTAAAAAAACCAAACCTCTAAAAACCAAAGGACTCAGCTGAAAGGAAAAGCTTGGGAATGGTAGCACTGAGCACCATGCACAGGAAAGAAACTGCTCAGAAACCTGCTCTGAAAACCCTCGTGCCTGTTGAGCCCCTGTCACCAGGTGCCACAAGGCTCAGGGCTGGCACTGTGACACACAGCCCCTCTCTGCTGCTGTCAGACACCGGGCTGGACACCTGGCAATCCCAAACCTCCGTGCCTGACCCCCTGGAGCTCCACAGCAGCTCTGCCACCACACTCCTGGTGCCAGGCTGCACAGGGGACACCCCTCTGCTGGTGCCCTGCTCTGGTCTCCTCAGAGAACTGGGGGGGCAGGAGGTGGCCCAGGTTCACCACAGCCTGGCCTCAGCCTCCAGCCCCCTGTGCCCCCTCCCTGCAAGGCTCTGTCTGGTCCAGGAGCACCAGAGACCACTTCAAACTGCAGGAAAGGCTGTCCCCAGTTAGACCACACTGGTGGGAAAAGACATGGTTTTAAAGTGGATGAAAATAGATAAAAACCTGCCAAGTCTTTTCGCTGACAGAATCCAATTGTTTGGGACTGGGAGTTTCTTTCTGTCCATTTTCCGAGGAATGTGATGAGTCAGGGCCTGGCAGGGCAAGGAGAGCTCACTCTGAGCATTGGGCACATTCCCAGCTCCTCCTGGGAGGAGATTCCCCTGGGGCTGGGGGTGCCCACGCTGCCACCAGAGTCCTGGGGCTGCCTGAGCCCAGGACCTGACCTTCAGAGGGGCCTTGGGAACCTTCAGCCAGCCAAAGGCAGCTGCTTCTGAGAGACCTCAGCTCCTGAGTGCCTGCAGGTGAGCTCCCTAACATCCCGGGAAGGCAGGGGTGTCCCTGCCTCCCAGCACCCTGCCCCTGCCAGTGCCAGCCCTGCCTGTCTGAGGCAGCCGAGCAGCCACAAAGAATTCCAGCTGTGGCTTCTGAGCCTGATTTTTCAATTTATAAAGAGATAAACATCTAAAGGAAATCGTTCACATCCTAAAAATTAAAGAAAATGTGTAGCAGCTGAAACTGCATTTCACAGTCCGCTGTCACTGTGATTCTTTTTCTCTGACCCCTCTGTGTGACTGTGCCTACGGATGGGAGCTCCTGCTGCATGTGTTTAAGGCACCTTTAAACTTTGTAAACACAGCAATTTAGTTTAAACTAATTAAGTTAATAGCTCCATGTAAAGAGAACAGCTAGCTCTATTATAAGATTTTTCTTTTGAAAAGGAGAATCATTGAAGTAGCTGAAACCAGTGGATTGAGTATTTTGTATATCATGAATCATATATATCATATAAATATATAATCCATTCAATATTTTAACTTTAGCTTTATCAGCAAAGAGTTGGTCATGGATTCTTGGTTTCCTTTGGTGATTCTGTGTGGTAAGCTGATGTTTTAGCAAATATTGCATCCCTGTATTTTGAAAACAGCAGCTACAAAGTGATTATTGATCTCTAGGCCTGGCTATAAGCTGGTTAATGCTTTTTGTGTGGAATAGCTTTCGATATTGCTTGTTAGCTCAGACAAAGGTGTGGCTCTGGAACACCTCAGCCGTGGCAGAGCAGGGGGTGTTGGGCAACAGCACCATCCCCGTGACTCAGCCAACACCAGCCCGAGGGCATTGCAGGAAGAGGCTGTGCGGTATTTCCCTCCTCGGCTCACTGAGGGACATTCCCAGGCATAACAGCCTTGGATTCAGATCAAGGACCTCAGCCTGGAAGCTGCCTATTCCCCAGGAGACAGATTCCTTGCTCCATCTTCTGGAGCACGAGCTCAGTGTGCTAAACCCCAGCCCAATCTGCCAGGAACTGTGGGAACCACTGTGCCAAGTGCTCCCGGGGTCCAGACTGGAATATTTTGAAAGCAAATGTGGGGGAAAAGTGAAATGTAAAACCCCTGGGCCCTGTGCTCGTGACTCATCTGAGATCCTGTTTCAGACCTGCCCTGGAGTCAGTGCCCACAACTGCTGCTGCCAGCGTGAGGGGGCCTCGACCTCAGCGAGGGCTCTTCTCCAGCTCTGCTCTAAATCCCTCTCAGCAAAGGGCACGGGCAGGGGCACCTTCTTTCCTAGGGGCTTTCTTTAAGCTCAGCGAGGCCGGGAGCCAAGAGCAGGGGCGCACAGCACTCTGCCTCCAGCAGCTCCCCCAGAGCCCTTGGCGGTGGTCGCTGCGTCCTACCTGAGTGTGCCCTGGGCAGCTCCACCTGCCCCTCCTGCCCTGAGCTGAGCCCTCCCTTTCTCCTTGTCCTGCAGAGCCCGTGGCCCTGGGAAGCTTTGCATCCATAATTGATGGCCCAGGAGTGCTGGGAGCCAGGCAGGCAGCTCGTGTGGGTGGTGGCTCTGTCCCTCCCTGCCTGCGCCGCCTCTGCCGGGCTCCTATCTCACCTCTTCTAGGACACCCTCCTCACACCTGGGCAGGGTTCTGCAGCTCTGGATACCATACCTTTGAAGCTTTTTTCCATTATGTATGTGTTCTGACGTCTATCCATCCCACAAGCACCTGCATAAAAATGATATATAATGGAAAACAAATAAATATTTATGTAAATTGGATTGCTTTGACTACTGAGCAGCATATATTCTTCCCTCTCAATTGTACATCAAGGCCCTCATTTAGGGAGGCTCTTAAGCACATCCTCAGCTGTAAGCACACACTCAGCTCCAGCAGGGAGTCTGTGCACGCCTGGAATTATGTATGTGCTTAAGAGCTTCCCTGGAAGGGAGAACTCTCTGCAGCGGGGTTACCAAGAACAGCCATCCATCAGGAGATCAGGATAAAAACCATCTGCTGAGACATTCATTACTGGAATGGTGTGAAAGAAGCCTAAAACGTGCCCTTTCAAATCTGAGTCTGCAGGTTGCGTTGCAGCACTCCTTGACTAATTTTAGGCTTTGTTTTGTTTGTGGAGAGTGTGTTATTTAACTCACAGCCTTAGACTCTAAGGTGTGTACAATCTTCTTAAATTGCCTACTATAACTTTGCTCATGGATTTGCACAGTTCAGTAACTGATGTGACAACAGTCCCTAAGTGACCACTGTGCTCTGACAGCGCAGCACCAGGAGCAGAGCTGACACCAAACAATTCTGCCTTGTGCAGCTCCAGAGGAACTCGCTGTTCCTCGTGGAAGCTGAGACAGAAGGGGATGGGGACCTTTTCCATTTTTACTCCTGCAAATTACCCTAGATATCAATCAAAAGGAAAATCTAATGTAAGCCTTTAAATCTTTTTCGCTATAGAGTCTGGTATTTCCTATTGACTGGGACAATCAATACAAATTTGGTTACTGAGAAATGTCTTTGTGGCTTGTGGGATTCCCAGCCAAGTAACTCGGTTACACTGGGAAAAGAGCCCCACCAACAACGTGTCCCAGAGGTCTCCCAGCTATTTGTCCTTGTGCATCCTCTGGTCTCTGCAGAAAAGTTGTCATGGCCATGGGCAATGCTGTACCAGCTCCTTTTTCATGACAGCTTCATTTTTTTTTTTTTGCTAAATAAGAGAAATGGCTAAATTAGACAATAAATGTGTTACTGGCACATCAAAGACAAACCAACTCTTTGCTCTGGTTCTCAGTGCCCATTCCTGAGCACAGGAAAGGGGCTGGTGGCACCCGACTGGCTCTCTGTGATGGGGCTCTTCTGGCCACGTGTGACCCCCCAGTCCATTCGAGCACCTTCTGCTTTGTTTTGCACCACTGGTGCTGAGCCAGTTCCCAGACTCGCCCCGGTGCAGAGGGCAAGGCAGACTGGGAGGTTTGGGCAGCTCTGTCCCAGAGCAGGATTAGCTCTGTGCTCTTTCCCTGCTGCGTTCTGCTCGGGCAGAGTCGGAGCGAGGCGGATGGAGCCAATTCATCCCTCGGCCCAGGGCAGCCCAGGGCTGGGGCTTCCTGTCCCAGCACGGCCATCCCTGGGCATCACATGTCCTCCTCCTGCCAGGGCTGAGCAAACCTCCGAGGGCAGCAGTGTCCGAGCAGTATTTGGGGCTCACCCCACGGAGCAAGGCTGGGAGGAGCAGCTGGAGAGCTCCCAGCTGGGGTCCCAGGGGGAGGGGCTGTACCCATGGAGAGGCAGTGGCAGGGGACAAAAGGGACCCAGGCTGACCCATGGGGAGGTGCATTGCCCCTGGGAGGGCCACACAACCCTGCAAAGCCCTTCCCAACCTCTTCCCTGTAATTCTGCCTTTAGTTTGCTCTTTTATCTGTTACAATACGGTGGGTTTATGACCCATTTTTTTTGTATTCACCGAGTTCCTCGGGAGGTGAAATGAATAATAGATATATTATTTTTTAAACTGCAGAAGTAGTTAATGTGAAAAAGTCCTAAACAGGCCAGAGATCTGGCACTTCAGGAAAGTCCAGGTTTAAGTCTGAAGCTAAATTATCTGCTGGGGTGAAATCAGAGTCTCAGCCGGAAATAGTTTTCCACACCTTCTGGCTTTGAGAAGAAAGTGAAGCCAGCTGTGAATCAAACTTATAGCCTTTGGTCCTCTGGAATAAATGCAGCTTTGAGTCACTCATGATGTGCTGCAAATCCCACTTTAGTGTCTGCATCCAGGACTGCTGTTAAAAAACATTCCAGATAAAGCCAGCCCTGCCTGCAGCCGCTGAGCCCGGTGCTCCAGCTAACGAGACAAGAACCTTTCCTGAGCTCAGGTCAGTGGTTTAGGAGTTTTGACCTGCTTGGGATGGGAGCTGGAAGCTGGGCTCTGCCACTGCCCAGTGCAGACTGGACTAGAGCAAGAGGGATTACTCACAGGGCAAACGATTCTGGTTCTGCAACGCAAGACAGAGAAAATGCAAGGACAAGCCATTCCCTGCAACAAGGACCAGGCTGCCTTGGGCAGGCAGTGACACACAGGAAGGTGCCAAAGCCGCCTCTTCCTGGCACCACAGAGTCCTCAAACTCTGATGTCTCCAGCCCACCTCCATGGGAATTACTTGTGCTCCTCCCCAGACTCTGGTTCCACTGAACAGACACAATCAGCTCTCTGACAAAGCTCACAAGCAAATGTGCAGCAGTAAAAATCCAGGCTTTGTCCTTGCATTTCCTACTTGGAAAGAACACGAACCTGGCAAACAAAGTCCTGTGAAACAGGTGAAACACCTGCAGTCTGGTGAGATCCACTGCAATTAAGAAAATCCTTATCACTGCAGGTTTTAGGAGATGAGTGTTCAAGTTAATTTTGGTGTGGATATTCTCACAATTTCTTTTCCCCAGCTATAATTCATATTTAGGACACCTGCAGTTTCTAACAAGGCTACAGACATTTCTGGGAGCCTGGTGCTCCTCATCTGCAGGGTCCCATCCTTTGGGATTGCTGGAGGAGTCGCTGGCTGAGGAACCAGTGGAGAGTTTCCATCCATTCCAAATTTCTCTTCAATTTCTCTTCCATTTCCCTTTCTCTTCCCACCTTTGGCTCACTCCCACATCTGCTCTCTGTGACAAGTCATGGGGTCACAGCAGAGGACTTGGGCAGTTGTCCACTGCTATTTTAACTTTTTAACTGAATCCAGCCCTGCCCAAGGCTTGGCTGCTCTTCTAAAACGAGTTGAAGCATCTATGTTATAAAACTAAGGCTAATCATGGGATGAGAAGGTGGAACACATTTTTAACTATGGTACTTCCATGCTTGATGAAGTTTGAAGGTCAGGATTCCCTGTGTGACCTTATAAAACTTGTATTTTGTGTTTATAATTAAAAGTTGAAGATTTTCACTTTCTTCTGAAATTTTCTTGAGAGGAACCTGCAGCTTTTATTGCACAACAGTAATACCAAGAAATGAAAACTTTTTGTTTCCATGTAAAAACGGCCTTGATCTGAGCAAGGATTCAGCATTATGAAAGTTAGCATGAGCAGGCATTAATTCTGGTACTGAAAAGGAAGAAAAAAAAATCTAATTTTCATCAATTAGTTTGAAAAAAGAAAGAAAAAGTTATCTTGGATGCAAAATGCTATGGGAAAAAAATGGAGTGTTTTGCTGGAGGCCACTTAGCTGAAGTATTTATCACTTCTAGATCATTCTTGCTGCAGAGGCATTTAGTATTGTTTCTGCTGGTAAGATAAAATGCATGAATGCAGGACAGATGTGGCACATGGAGTGCTCAGGACAGCACAAGTTAAACACAAATAAAGCAAATAGTGTGCGAAAAAAAGCAGCAAAATGATAAAAGGAAAATTAATTTGTTTTGAGAAGCATTTGGAAACCCTCACACACAGCCCCCTCCATGTCACATACAGATAAGCACAAGAGTGGTTCTGCAGCTTATTACACGGACAACGTCGATGGTTTTAAGGATGCAAAGATTTTGCACTGAAGCTTGACAGGTTTGTGATTTTCCTGATGCAGGGAAGAGTTATCTTTGGAGCGAGGCACCGTGTGGGACCAGGGGCAGTGGCAGGATGTGATGCCTGGTGCTGCCCAAAGTTCATTCCTTTACTGAGTGAGCTGTGAGATAGTTGACCTTGAAAATCCCATAATACCCCTTAATGCTGCACTTTCCCTCCTCCTGCACATTTTCAGTGAGATGTTACTAATCCCAGCAGAGGAAAGGGCAAATGCTTTGGGCCACTGACGAGCCAAACTCTGAGTGCTCAGACAGGAAAACAAACAGCACCCAAAGCACTACATCTGGGCAGGATTTGAGCTAAGAGCTGCTAAAAACCCTGTTAAAACTCAAGCCAGGAAGAATAAACTCAGAACAGGCAATTAAACTTCACTCTTGGCTTGGTTGCACTGGCTGGTGGTTCAGAATTGCCACGGAATGATTTACTGGGAGATAATGGAGCATTGCACACCCCAGCTCCCACAGAGGCTCCACACCTTCATCAAGATGCCAGTATTTAGTGCTGAGCTTTATTAAGCATGAAAGAAAGAAAAAAAAGCCAAATTTGAATTTTTAATGGCCTGAGTTAGTCCTTAAAAAAACATTTATAGAGTAGATGATAGTGATTCAACAGAGCAACCTTGGAAGGGAGACTAAAATGAATATTGACTTTGCTTTTCCAGTCTGTGGTTTGTGGTAAAGGAAACAATTTTTAATTCTTCATCTTTCACTACTGGCAATTCTGATTGTGAAATAAAGACAACACCAATATTCCTCATTATTGTTAATGCCTTTATGAAAGGCTGATTTGGATTTGGAATTGCTCTAAAGTCTACTAAAGTGATTAAAGTGTTTAAAAATTACTGACCTAGTTCATTCAGATAGCTGTAGGGTCTCCAGTCTGCAGTTTCTCTGTCAAGGATTTTGTTACTGAGCTGTTCAAAAAGTATGATAATGGGTTAATGCTGGAAGAGACAGACAGTTCCCACCCCAGACTACAGCCCAAGGATGTCAGGAATAAAAATGGGAGGTGACTCCTGCCTTGGCCTGACCATCTCAGCCCTTTGTCTGTGTGAGTTGGACAGCTGGTCACTAGCATTAGGGAAAATCACAAAGGAAAGTCACTTCACCAAGCCATGGACACAAACATGCTGGAAAACACAGGATTCCCTTTGGAACTACGGCTCGGATGCCTGTGGACGTGGAGTGACATGCTCCAAAATAACCCATGGAGATGGATGGATGGATGGATGGATGGATGGATGGATGGATGGATGGATGGATGGATGGATGGATGGATGGATGGGTGGGTGGATGGATCAACCCCCCCTAGAGCAGCATGCAGACAGGGGCTGCCTGGAGCTCCAGGATCTGCTGACACAGCTGTGGGGTCACTGACAAGAGAGGCAGGGGGGACACGAGTTCTCTCAGTTCAAGGAAAATAACTTTGGCAACGCTGGAGCACAAAGGCCCGTGCGGATCTGCCAGCGAAGAGGAGAGTCCAGGGCTGCCCTCCAGGTGCTGCTGCTGGGACAGCACCTCCCAGAGCGTGCAGGGAGAGGACAGGGGCCTCTGCTTTGGGGTGCACGGCCCCACGGGGCTGGGACACAACGGAAGGGGCTCCACAGGTGAGTGGTCACCAGCTGGGCCCTGCAGGGAGGGTCTGGGAATCGCTGTAGGTGCTAAAACTGCTGAGTTTTCCACCTCACGTTATTCCCTTGAAAGCCACGCCTGCTGGAATACAGCTGGTCCTGAGGAAGTGTCAGTTCAAGAGCAAATCTCAACCTTGTTTCTGAAAAGTTATGAAGCCATCACTGCCCTCCTGCGTCTGCTTCCAGAGTGGGAAGCCTCCTGCTGTGTTTGGGAGCGCTCAGCTCTGCTATTTTACTGTATTTACAAGAAAATGCTTAACAAAAAGGAGGTTAAAATTGAAAGAGAGCATTCAAAATTACCACAACTTTTCATTTTTTCCTGATCTATCATTATTTTTTGCTTAGCTGCCTTAATAGGTTTTCAGACCTGGATCAAAAAACCCCACTGATGTATTGAAGCCTATTGGGATAATAAATCCCAGCTGGGGCCCAGCACCTACAGCCACATTCCAAAGGCATTTTCACCCCTCCACAGTCCTTTCCAACAGCCCTCAGTGCCACTGCCACCCCACCTTGGGGTGCAGCATCCCTGTGTTGTCCCTGTGCCCGCAATGCTCCCGTTGTCCCCGGGCACTGGGGAAGCTCTGCAGGAAGCCTGGAGAGCCCAGGAGTCATTTCCTGATCATCCAGCAGCTCCTTGTGCTTCCCCAAACTGGGAATGGAAACAGTGGCAGGAGAGACAGGGATGGATGGGTGGATGGATGGATGGATGGATGGATGGATGGATGGATGGATGGATGGATGGAGGGATGGAAGGATGATGGATGGATGGAGGGATGGATGATGGAGGGAGGGATGGATGGTGGGTGGATGGATGGATGGATGGAGGGATGGATGGATGGATGATGGAGGGAGGGATGGAGGGAGGGATGATGGATGGATGGATGATGGATG
>VZTF01003047.1:0-14666 GCA_013397755.1 Cnemophilus loriae | reverse complement strand
GGATGGAGGGATGGATGGATGGATGGATGGAGGGATGGATGGATGGATGGAGGGATGGATGGATGGATGGATGGATGGACAGGGCAGTCAGACAGTCCAGCACTGGCAGGGGGATGAAGAGCAGATCTATTTGGAATGTGATCACCGAGAGGAATTCGACCCTTGGCACCATCAATTCTCCTCAGCAGAGCCTGCAGCTTCGTTCTTCTATTCAAAATTTGCAGCCAGAACACAAATGCTGATTTTTCAACCCAGCTGTACCACTTAGAGCACATTTATTAAAGTCTTGGGGTTTCTATTAAAAGCTGTGGGTTTGCAGGATTTATAAATCAGCTCACAAACCTAAAATTTGGCATGAAGAGCTACAGGCTAGAATTGATTTTTTCTAATGAAATGATTTGGGGACATTTCTAAGTTTTTCTGAATGCAGCAATTAGGAAGAAATGTGATTATAGCTGTCTCTTTGTGCTACTATCATTTCTTAACACACTATAATTTGTTAACTTTTTTTTTTTTTAAGACAGAAAATACTTCAGTTTTTACTGGGAAGCAAAATTGCTTTTCTGGAGGAAGAAATCCTTCATAGTAAATTTATCCATTAAAATTCCAGGCTGGTAATTTTAGCAATTTGGTTAAAACCACCTCATATCTGGCAACTTTTTCTTTAAGATCAACGAGATACCAGCCTGAGTAAAGCAAAGTCATTATCTGCCTGTCTGAAATAGCTGGATAGATGACAGTGGCCACTTGATCACCACCAGCCATTTGTCAATGCCCAGGTTTTTAAGTCCATGGAGATTAGGCAAAGAAGTGCTGGCAGGAATTCCATCATACCTTTATCCTCCAGGAGAGCAATCAATAATTTGCCATTTATTTCCCTGACTACTGACTTCAGACCTCCCTGGTCCAAGCTTGTGCTGCTCAGTTTTAGATGCCCATCCTGAAGGTTCTGCAGCCATTCTGTATTTGCAGTCCTCCTTTTTCTTGGGCAAGTTTTAGTCAAAGGTACTTTAATGATGCTTTCTGTACTGAATTCCTTTTTATTAGCTGGGTGACATCCAGTCAGATCATTTCCAGTGACCTCTGTTTTGCAGTTTCTAATTTTATGTGAAGTCTTTGGTAGAATTTAGAACTTCCTTTAATAGATATGAAACTGCTGGCTTTAAAAATTCAGGACATCTAATAGCAATTGATTTTTATGATGTCTGTAGAAACCAACACCTGGACTTTTGCTGCGATGCTGGGAGGGAGTCAGGGTGGAATTATGAGCTTTGCAAAAGCTCAAGGTGAGAATCCTCCATTCGCTCGTGACCAGTGCAGCAGCCTCATCCTTTACACAGAGGGTTCTTCACAAACTTTGCACTTGGTAAAAGTGAGATCTGTTTTTACTTCATGCACAGTTCAAAAACTCAAATACAAAGCTGGCACTGAAGCCCTGAGAGTGGTTCTGTGAGTGGTCCTGCCAAACACCCTCTGAGCAAAACAGGTCCTGAAATCTGGTCTGTGGCTCCAGGAAAAAGAGCTCTGATGTGAAGGCACAGGTGTGGAGGTAAGTAATCTCTGTTTATCTGCTTTGGAAATTTTTGGTGCAGTAATCCTGTGGCAAAAGTTCACCTGAGTTCATGTCTGATACTCCTCGGTGACTTGCAGCATCATTACTAGTCGGTGCTGCACACGTCATGAGCAAAAAGGCCAAACCTACTTGTGGAAGAAAGGTCAAGGTTTGGCTTCAGTTAAACTCACAGTAAAATATCTCTTGACTCCAATGGCTCCAGCATTTCCCCCGAGCTGACTTGCCAAGCTCACTCCCGTGGGAAGAGCAGTTACTTGTGGCAAAGTGCTGGGAGTTCAAAACCTGCACTGAGACACTGGAGCCTCCTCCTGAACCTCAGAGCTGCAGATCCGTTCTCGGGGACCTTGCACAGAGATGAAGCTGAGCCCTACAAGCTCCTGCTGCACCTGGCACAGGCTTGGGGACAGGACTGGAAGGGCTTGGATCACCCAGTCCCTATGTCCAGCTGCCTTTTACTGTAAACACCCAGGCACATAATCCCTCAGAGAGCTGATCAAGCTCCATTTTAACAGTAATCAGATTTCTTTGTCCCATTAGTCTTCCTGGGAAGCTATTCCAAAATCTCACTGATCTGATGGTAGAAATCTAATTTCCAGCTTCGATGCATTCATGGCCAGTTCATCCTCATTTGTTCTCATGCCAGCTCTGTCATTTCACTTAAATAGCTCTCCTCCCTCCTCGTGTTTACCTTGCTGTATTTATAGATGGCAATCATGCTCCCCCTCAGCGTTTGCTTTGCCAGATAAAAGAAGCCAAGCCTTTTTTCAGTCTCTTCTCATAGGCTCCCCCTTATCCTCCCACTTGTTTTCCTCCTGCCCGTGTTCCAGTCTGTGCTCCACTGGCACAGCCACCCGGCCCCAAACACACTGGGGAGGGTTTAATGCCTCCACTGGTGCTCGTCTCTCAGCAGCTTCAATGATTCACCTTCAGGACCTGAGCAGTGGCCAAATGTCTGTCTGGCAGAGGGCGAATGAGGAGGTCAGATCCTTCTCCCTGCTGAAGCCTGGCCCTGCTCCCGTCCTGTGCAGACAGACCCATGTCACAAACTGTCCCCAGTGCAGTGCTGGGCCCTTTGGCTCCTGCTAGAGCCTCACCACCTCCTTCCCTCCAGAGCTGCCACCCTGAGAACTGCAGCAGGGTCAGTACACGGTGCTGGGAGCCCCAGCCAGGCATCCTGGAGATGGGAGAGGGATGGGACAGGAGAGCAGGAAGGAAATAGGAATAATATGTGTAGAGTTGTGGGAGAAAAGAGAATAGGAAAAGGCATATGAGGAATAAAAAGATAATAGAGTGGAGAGATCACCAAGAAAAGAGGGGAGAAAAGGCAAAAGACACAGAAAGAAAAGAGAGAAGGGCAGGGAAGCACAGGAGAGAAAACTCTCCTCAACCCTCCTCGAACTGGAGCAGGGCTCCCAGCTGTCCTGCCTTTGTGCCTTGCCCAAACTCTGAGAGAGGAATGGCTCCAGCCCATCGCCTCCAGGCCTGATCTCCTTGGAGCACAGGGAGGGGAACACATCCCAGGCTCTGGCTCAGCCCTTCAGAGATTCCTCTGCCATTTTTTTTTCATTTTGCATCTGTGCTGGTTCCTTTGTGACCCCAGCTGGCACTACAAAGAAATGAATCCTCCAAGTACAACTTGTGCACATTTCTCTGCAGAAAGTGGGAATGGCACCAGGCAAACTGATTTGGAAATGAACTCGTTAAGGCAGCTATTAGGGCTTTATATGCTCCTTTGTCTTACTTGGCTGCAGAGCTGCAGACAGACAAAGTGTATTTTTGGCCATCCTCAGCTATTCAGCACTGCAAAGCATTCTCATTAATAAGTGAGCTGGTGGGAGATCTAAAGGAAATATCAGGCCATATATTTTGATAAATGCCCTGAAAATACCAGTTCTATTGGTCTTTCTTTCAGTGATTGTCAGGACGACCTGACTGACTACAATGGCCAGAGCTGCAGCAGGGAGAGCAGCTTCCAGGTGAGTCCCAAAGCACCACTTGGGGATTAAACCTTTCCAGCAGCTTAATTTTTGAAGTAGTTCTGTGAGAAGATGGCACTGCAGGCTGGGAATCTAGGATAGGTGCTGGCTTTAACCTTTTCTGAATTCATTTAAATTTCTGCAAAAGGATTAGGGGTCCAGATGGACCCTCATCCTAAATTTGACATTAGGAGCGTTTGCACTTTCAATTTGGGGAGCAAAAATTCATGGTGCAAGGGGACCATCTACATCAAAAAACATATTTACACATCTGTCTAAACATTTCTCTGAGAAATCTCTGGAGCTAGCCTTTTTATTACATTTTAATGAGATTTTCTTTTAATAACCAAGAAATGACTTACAGGAGCACATGTAGAGATATTTTTGCCTGTCCTGTACAATACTGTCTTTTTTGCATTAATCTTGTTCTTATGGCCTTCCAGTGAATAGTTACATTTGGATTAAGGTGACACAGCCTGAAGTACCATCATTTTTAAAGCTGACAACCTTGATGAAATCAATTGCATTTCCTTTTTCCTCGGCTCCCTCTGCTTTGCCCCACCTGGGCTTATTAAGGCTCCAAAGGAAGAGCTGTTTTACCATTTGCCATATCTAAATTTACTGCTGAAGTGCTGCATTGAGTCACAGTGTTGTTCATGAATGGTCTGAGGGAATCAATTGCAACAAAGGATAAGGAAGGTGCTCCTGGATGTTCCAGTGATAGGGTTGGAATAGCTCTGCTGGAGAGCCAGGAGTGACAGCAGAGCTCCCAGAATGTCCCTGGATGAGTCAGGACAGCCCTGAAAAGCACCCCAGGTACCTTCTTGCATCTGTCTGCTTGTCTGTGTCAGCAGGGAATTTGTGTGTCTACTGATGTGGGAAACAAAGAAACAGCAAAGTGAGATTACTGATGAACGCTTCATTGATTTACTGGTGTTGTGTTAATGCATAATGATATTTATCGAGTTATTTATCTCTTCTGAGAAGCAAACATACCTTAGAGTTGCTAAGACACCAAGCCTTGCTGACCCAGACAGGCATGAGGCTCCCGTTCCCATTCCCAGAGCCTGGGAAGATGCAGGGAGGGGAAAGCCAACCCTTCTGTGCCTGGGACATCAAGAATGCCACCCTGGAGTCTGAAATAATGCTGGCAGACAGCAGGGCCCGAGAGACGTTGCTCTGGTTGATTTCCTTGAACTGATAAGAACATTGCTGCAGTGGGGTGGGGTAATATCTACCTTACAGGAGCTGTTTCCATCCAGATTACTGGGAAAGAAGCGTGAAGTCACCCCACATGACAGAGTGTGGTAGCTTGGATTGGAAAAACAATGAACACTGCTGCTACCTTGGGATATATCTGGGAAGAAAACAAGTCATCACAAAATACTTTGGAAGCCACAACAGTTCTTAAGAAACTGAAAACATGGTAGAGACAATCTAGTTTAGAAATCTTTGTTAGAGCACTGGGTGTTCTAAAACATCTGCAGATGCAATCTATCCTGCATTATGGTGTGAAGCTCTTGACTATCAGCATTAAATATAAGAGAAAAAAGCAAAATATTTAAATAATACAGTGTTAGCTTCTTGAAGATGTTAATAAAGTAATTCCTGATGGTCCAGCTGCTTTGCAGGTGAGAGGAGGGAAGCAAAACTCGGGAAATGCATGGGCTGCAACACAGCTGCCTCCTTAGTTTAGCCTATGGAAGAGCTTCTGAGCAGTCTTGCAGTTATGAAACAAATGAAACCTTCTTGTTACAAAAGCAGGAGTAATGTTAGAAACCAAGGTGCTATAACTGTACCAAAGAGTCCAAAACATTTTACACTGTGTGCAAAGGCTTTTTCAAAACCAAAGCTGGAGCCCTGAAAGGCAAACCTGGGCAGTTACATTGTATGCTCATAGACATTTTATCTATTTCCTCAATTTCAGTTATAAACACATTTACCAAACAGAATAATTTACCAAGAAAGGCATCATATTTATACTGGCAGTTCTAATGAAAACATCAATCCCAATCTGGTTCCAGCTGCATAACAAATTGATACATATTTCAAAGTACCATCAGGAGAAGGGATGGAAAATTTCAACTGGAGCAGCATCGTTTAAACAGTGAAACCCTCTAAGGAGCAAATGGATGGGTTTTAATAAAGCACGGGCTCAAACTGCAGGCAGAGAGGTTGGTTGTGGGGAACACCTTCATGTCAAAGGGTAATGAAGTGCTGGGGTGGCTGCTTGAGCCCATCACCACCTTTACTGAAGGCTGGCAGCGACGGGTGAGGAAGGACAGGGAGCTGGCTGGCACCGGGGGTCCCCAGCCACCATCACCCTCCTCTCCTTGCCCTCTGCGGTCGCCTCACTCTGAACATGCACTTTGCTTTGCTGACATCTTGTGGAGATCTAGATTGAGCTTAATTTACCGCAGAATATCCTGTTTCCAAGAAGTGGGTTTATCTGCAGGGTGTCTCTTACATAAGGGCTGTGGCTCAGGGCTCGGGGGAAGCTGCTCCTGCATGTGCAGCTCTGACCAAGCACTTATTTTCTGCTGAAACACACAAAGGGACTTTCGAGGTCAGCTCTATTTCGTGGTAAGCGCAGAGCCTTTGAGTCCCAGCTGTTTTCCAGAGTTGCTGCTAACAAATTATCTCAGATCAGGATGTGATTCCAGAGCTAAAGTCTTTGCATTGAACATCTGCCAGCCAGGCTGCCGGGGCTCTGCCATCTCCCCCAGCTACAGCTCCGTGACATTTATTACTAATTCAGCAGGAAACACATCTCTCCTGGGGTCTGCCAGTGACAACTGGGGCTGGAACCCACCCCTCGTGTCAGTGTGTGCCCACCACCAATCCAGCTGCTCTCGCAGCCGTGAGCCTGCTCAGGGGGCTTGGCTCGAGGGCTCGTCCTCCCTCCCCACAGCCCACGGCCCCAGTTAAACATGGACACTTGATCTGTGTCTTTCTGCTCTGAAAGCGAGTGTTGGTGGAGTCAGCTCTGCCTTCCCCTCCCCTTATCCGCTGGCTGTGGGCAAGGAGCAGCTGGAAGGAAGAGCCAGGACCCTCTGGCTCTGCTGTGGGATTCGAGGCGCACATCGATGTCACCGGGAGCCAGCTGAGACAATGCGAGTTCCCCCCCAGCTCAGCTGGCTGGAGCTTGTTTTCTGCACCCAAAATGAGCTGAAATAAAACTCCACCAGACTGCTTTACTACTTAGCACAGTGTTGAATTAATGACCCTGAGCTTGTGCACATCCCCCAAAATCCTTTTCTTCCCCCCCTTGCACGCAGCACCCTGAACTCAGAATTACTCCTTCTACACAGTTCCCTTTGGTCGATACTTAAGTAGCCACCCAGGCTGATTTACCTTGATAGCACAGTCCATTTTCTACACATTTATTCATGAAGCTCTTGTAACTGCTGGCTGAAAATACATCAAATTCAAATCTAATGCTATCCCTGTTTAAAAAAACCCAACAACAGAAAAAAACCCCAACCCAACCCACAAAAATTCTCTCTCTTCCCAAAGGCGAGAATTTTATTCTGGTCTGAACAGTAAGGAAAGACTTAAATGCTTAAAGGAAAGGGAATTAGACTGAGCCTCTGCTCGGAGCCTGGGCTGTGGGGTGTCACAGACAGAATCAGTCCCCGTTCTGCAGGACAGTATTGTGGAAACCGGGCACCAGCCCAGCCACAAAAAAGGGAATAAGTGAGCACTCTGCAGTAAATACAAACCCAGACTTCTCAACTGCTAAATGGAACTGCTTCCTTCTCTTTGTGTGGGTCTTCTCGGCCCACACGGTGTCAGTGAGACGGCTGAAGGCTCCGAACAGGAGGGTTCACTCTGCCACCTCCCACCACCCATCATCTGCGGATCATTTCTGGAAATGTCTTGTCTAGGCTTCAGGATCCACGATGCTTTATTTGCATCAAGCTTTGCTTAGCTCTTGGCTCTCAGCAGAGGATTCACCCATACCAGAAAGTTTGCTAAGACCTTGGTAAGACCTCAAACATCACTTCAGCCCGTAGCCAAGTCTTGTGAAAGTCCCACTAAGAAATCTCTGCTGCTCTCCAGCACTACCACACAGTTTTCCCTTCTGGCCTCATCTCCTTGAACTAAACAACCTGCACTTTAAAGTCGTTTTTGGACGTAGTGCACTGCTCTCATGCTGGGGAGCACCATTTTGATCTCAGGCTTATTTGGGAAAGTTTGCTCTCAGATCCATGTGCAGTGGATCAGCTCTCCCAGCACGGGTGGTTTTCTTCTCCTCTGGCTGCCGGGCAAAGTGTGTGTTTTGCTGCCACATCCTTCATCCACAAATGCAAAAGAGTCCAAGGGCTGCCCAGGGGGTTCCCCTTCCTCATAATCTCTCTCACACATATGCACGGATTATCAGCCTCACAAGAGCTGAGGACGTAAAGACCAAAAACATCCTCCAGAAATAAATGTGCTGGAAGAAATTGCTGCCTCCAGGACCTTGGGATTTGTGTGTGTGACTCTATTGAGAAACACCACCACCATTACCCAAATAAGAGTAAACAGGCAAAGTAACAACTGGTGGTTCAGGAGAGCCATAATGTTACAACCCACAGCAGGCTGGAAGCTGCAGCCATCCAGGTGGAATTCCTGCCAAAGTACACGGGTTTACATGGGATTATATCCGTTGGACAAGGACATCTGCATGCTATTCTGCCCTTAATCCACAAGCAAGCCTGCAGGTGAAGGTTGGAATCCCTGTTGCCTCTCTGCAATATTGCTGCTGTCCTTCAGCATCCTCTGCAACACACACGTGCACACCCGCCCTCAGACACACACGTGTTGTCTTGCCAGCCACATATTCCTTATCTGTGAGCTTGTCTCAGTATCCAGCTCTCCACTCCCTGCTGAGGAAGGTGCACATCAGCACCTTTTCCTGCCTCTCTGCTCTCTGGAAGTGAAGCAGCATTGCTAAGGCCAAAGTTGGGGCAGTTACTGAAAGTCTCAGTACTGTACTGGAGGACAGTCAGGATTTGGCAGGGAGTTTTCAGAAGCTCTTGTCTGGAATTTGTGAATGCCTTTCTAAAAAGGGCAAAAACCAAAACCTGAAACAATGCTGGTACCTGCAGGCAATTTATAACGAGCTGAAGATGGAGCAGTGTGTTTCTATCTTCTTAATCTTCCTCTGCAAGCTCAGATGGCAGAGTTTTCCAAGGGGGAGGAGGAATAAAACTGTCCTTGTGACCTCCAGAAAGAGATGCCTGACCCCCCTCTGCTGCAGCTTCCTGAGTGATACAACTTCTATTGCTACAAGGACTGCACAAAGAAAGAAAGAAAGAAGAAAGAAAAGGCCCAGTCTCTGCATCCCCATCACTGACTGAGATGAACAGGAAAGAACCATTATCCAATTTCTTTCTAGAGAAGCCCATGATCTGGTGCTGTTTGAGCTTGTGAGGACCTGGTATTCAGGGTTTTTACAAACTGAGCTGACACAGAGCAGGAATGCCACAAGGGCCTGAATTAAACTCCCAGCCCAAGGACCAAAAGAGATCCCAGGTTCAGTGCAGATGAGGGATGTGATCCCTCAGATATTTATGATGCATCCAGGAACTCAGCCATCTCCAAAATACTTTTGTTCCTCATGTACTTAAGTATCATATGGCATCAGGAGCTCTGGGAAACGTGGCTGCACCTGAGAGGAATGTGAAGAACATCTGTTTCTTACCCACACAGGCAGCAAGAGCCAGGAAAGCTAAAATTCAAAAATAAGAAGGAATGAGAGGAGATCCACGATAATTTCTCCCCCCATTTGTAGCTATCAGAAGAAGGAATGCTCTACCGAGTGGTCTAAATATGAATTTAGTCCATGGTGTTCAGCAGAGCCCCTGATGTGGGACACACCATGGCAGGAAAATGCCCCTGGCACGAGGACTGAAGTCACCGTGCCATGAGAAGCTCTGTGATTAAGTTCCAGGTGTAGCCAGGCATTGCTATCATTGGCTTAATGGGAGAGGCTCCTTCCAGGCACATCCTTGGCACAGAAGTCCATGAAAAGCTTCCAGCCAGGCCACCCTGAGCCAGCAGAGAAGCCAAGGGGCCTTGTGCATTTAGAGTAGAAAGAAAAAGGCACTGCAGGCCTGGGGAAGCAGAGCTGCTGGGCCAACCTCTGCCTGTCCCAGGGACTTGTATTTACTTGGACTTGGAGTTTCAGCCATTTAAAGGGAAGAGAAGGTGTCAGAGGGCAGCAAACCCCAAGAAGATCCCCACTGAGACAGCGGGGAAACCAGAAGGAATTAAAGCCTGGTGTCATCCCTGACATTGGCCAGAGAGGAATGAATAGGAATGACAGTGTTGAAAGGGAGATCACATCCTCCAAAATTTAGCCAGTCTTTCAAGAAAAGCTGTCCTCCACAGCAGTAATAGCGGACAGAAAGAAGGAAGAATGCTTTGATTCTAAAGACTCTTCCTCTCTCCTGCTTTCCTCAGCTCCTGGGAAGACGATTCCCACCAGCTGTCTGCATGACAAGGACTGCTCTGCACACAGCAGAGAGTGACAACAAATAGACACCTCAAACCACAAACTGCAACACCTGCACAGCCAAAACCTTGTGACTGACCCAGCCAATCCCATTCCTCAAATAAAAAAAGGCTTCCCAAGGTTTCACAAAGGGAAAAATCTCTGCACCGCAACAGGAATGCACATGACTCAGAATTCCATGCAGCAAATTTCCTGCCTAGGCATATCCCATATCAACTTCCACACAGAAAGCAGCTTAAATCAGTTTTATAGTTGCTTTCCTGTCCCATTTATGTGTTTAAAGATCACGCTATTCCAGGGAAGAACGGAAGTGTCATTATTTTTGAGGCTCAATAACACACGTTACACATCACAGAAACTTGTATTTCCCCAACAGACAGGAATATGAGTCTGGATTTGATTAACATAAAAAGGCCCTTACCAGAAAGTGAGTAATCTGTATTAGTCATCCTCATGGCTGGAGTGTAAGATACACTTGGCATGTCATGGCCCTTCTCCTTCTGTTTCCGTCGATACCACACAAAGAGTGCCAGCAAGACCATAATAATTAGAAGGAGAATAATAATTCCAATGATTGCTCCCACTGAGTGCCTCTCTGATCCAAGAGCAGGGCTAATTTTAGTATAGGGGTTTAATTCTTCCATCATAAGAGCCGCTGTTAAAAGTAATTCATAACACACTGTAAATTGAATCGTGCATTTCATTTTTGAAACACTGCGTTTTTTCAAGGCAAGTACATGGTTGGAGAGGGGGAGAGAGAGAGGGAGAGAGGGATTTTGTAGAGAGAATTCCACTGTACCTTGATCACATCGGATTCCTTTGAAGCCTGGGCTGCAGTAGCAAGTGCCTGTGACGTGGTCACACGTTGCATTGTTCATGCACTCACACAGTTGTTTGCAACCATAACCAAATGTTCCTGGAGAGCACTCTGGGGAGCCAAAGAAAAACATTGGGAAGAATTCTGCTGTTTTTGGGAATGGGCACAACACTTGCCATGGGAAATTCAGCAGAGAAGTCTCCCTGGTTTTAGGATCTCTAGGATAACACCCTAATGTAAAATTATTATTATTTTAAAGCAGAAGCTAAATGTATTCCATGTGCAGTTTGTTACTTATTAAGCTGTAACTTTCTGGAAAATTCATACAATGAAACCAATGATAAGTACAAAGGCTTTAGAAGACCTGATATATATTACAAATGTTCAGAGTTTAACAGAGCTTGAGCTCAGAAGCTGTAGACAGCAGAGCTCAGCATTCTTCACCAACCTACCTGGTTTTTTTTCATGGGGGGAGTTGCAAAGAAAAGTTTTAATGAACCTTTATAGGAACCCAAAAGCCTTTACCAAACAAACCCCACATGCTTTCCTACTCATCCCTACCAGTGCCAGGAGGTGAACAGAACATTGCAGGTGGAATTTCAGAACTGAGCATCTGAATGGTTTCATTTGCTCTGCTTCTGTGTCAGGATTCCTGCTAGAGGAGGAATTTCTAGCCTGTCTTTGTGTTTCTATCAAAGACAAAATGATTGAATGTCCAGCTGAGGAATTTATTCATACAATTACCATGATGGGCTATTACAATAAATCTGTAGGCAGCTTACTGTACTTCTGGAAGCACTATTCAAGAATAAATTGAAAGAAACAATGTCTGTCACATCCCACTTATTTCCAGGGAGAAGCTGCATTACTGAAAACATGCATCCTTGCTATGATCCTGGAATATATTGTTCAAGATGTGACTCCTTGTGTGTCACTGCAAATGTTTTTCATTGCATGACAACACCTCCCCAGTGTCACTCTCAAAGTAGCTTCAGGTAGCCAGAATTTAATATTAAGTAGAGAACCATAGCCAGTATCTGTTTATTGATTTGCACTGTGTATGAAAATTGTGTCTCTTGCTTTAATCTGTTGGTACTCAAACAAAGAAAAAACCAAAATTATTACAATTAATGCTCATTCTTATATTAGCCTGCAGCCTACTTAAAATGAATAAGGCCTAAATTTTGGGACTGCACCACAGAAACGATGCCTGCAATTAGGCATTTCATCTGCAATGCAGTGTGGCTGCCCATTCAGCAGGATTTGGAGAAGGAAGGAGCCTTAATGAAGAGATTCTTTTAGATTAAACAGTAGAAAAACAAGTAAATAAATACATTTGTAGTTTGGATAGAAAAGAAAGCCTCAGGCTTTGTATAGAGGTTGAATTATAAAGTAGGTCTTCATATAAAATCTGCTATTGTGCAGTTCTTTGTGGGATTCTTTAGTTTCCTGTTTTGATTGTGGCTGCAGTAAAAGGTGTCCCCAAATTCCAGGAAGTTGGCCACTTACAGAGTTACATTTGTGCCATGTGCAATCCCCCACGAGCACACAAATTTGGCCCTGAGATATTCACTTTGCTCAGTGCAAGTGGGTGCAAAAAGATATTTATGGATTAAGTTACAAGCACAAATACTTCCACGAAGATCCACTACAGTTAAAAAAGCCTTCCCTTGCAAATCTAGCAGGAATGTTACTGAATTACCTTACTGCCAGAAAAAGTGAGGGAACCCTGGGGAATTAATGCCTTGGGAAGGTGAGGTGGGTTTCACCTGTAGTTAGAATCCCAGTAAGAGTGTGAGAATTTCCTTGTGAATTACTGCACTGGACAAACAAGTAATTGTTCAGCTACAGCACATCCAGTTTCCATGACCCTCACTCCGTGCTCTTTAAAGAAGCCATTTGGCACAGCCTGCTAAATATTCCAGTGGGACATGGACAGCAATTCCAGTAAGATGTTGCAGATCCCTTGCAAGGGAATTGAGGTTCATTGGGAAACACTTGCTCACTGCTCGAGCTAAACACAGACCCTTCCCAAAATGGCAAGCAACCTCGTTTTCCTTATCTGCTTTCACTGTAAAGATGAATTTTTATCTGGTCCATTTCTACATCATAACTTCTGTGGGAAAGCCCCACATCCCCAGTATTCCTTGGAAGGCAGAGAGCAGAAAGGACTTTTTCCTTTTAACCCTTCTGTCTGTCTTCATGTGCTGGGAAACCTGGGGCTGCTGCTCTCAGCAGCATTAGCAAGGCCTGAGGCAGCTTTAGGGCTGGGTTTGTATTAATTAGGTACAAGTTGTTTGGTGAGGCTCCATCCAGTCAGCACTTTCTCTCACCTAACTTTAGCCTGGGAATGAAAGGCCTAATTTGAATTTCTTTATGCTTAGACTGCCCAGTCTTCCAGAGACGCCCTCTCCTCCCTATGGATTATATAGCGTGCCTGGGGTCATTGTCCTGCTGACATCAACACCTCATTTGAGAGCCTGTTTGTGCAAGAATTCTCAAGTACACCCCCTCTCTGGAGAAGCAGAGAGCTGAGGGCACCGGTACTCACTCTGCTCACACTGTTTGCCTGTAAACCCCGTCCTGCACGTGCACTGCCCGGTGATGTGGTCGCAGTCGGCTCCGTTCTGGCACTGGCACACATTGGCACAGTTCTTCCCATAAAAAGCAGCTGGGCAACCTTTCAGCAATCAGGACAAGGAAAGAGTAAGAATTAAGCTGAACCCAAACTCAGATGTGTTATCAGCACAAAGTCTGTGGGTTTATAAATCTATGGATTTTCAGCCTCTGTATATTTAATGACATTTATTTGATGGTCTAAATGCAGAGATACTGTGACAGCCAATTTTCTTGAAGTAATGTTTCTCATCTTTACAGAATTGCCTCTTAAGTGTTTCAAAAGAATGAAAACTTGACCCATCCATACAAACTACATTTTCAAGAAGTGAAAGAAGATGCTAAACAGAAACTCTCTGGAAGACCAGGGATCAATCAATTACTTGCAAGTGAAAGAATCTTCTCAAAAGGCTCACCAGAATTGGATCTCCTCTTTCATACTGGTAATTTGGCACAAGGCTGAGAAATCTCTAACATTTTCCTAAATCAGACCACAAATACTGGGAGCATTAACAATCAGGGACTCTGACTGTGCAAATTCTAACAATGAATCAATAATCTAAATGATTTTCCCCTCCTTTACCGGGTGCCAAAGGCATAAAAAACCTTGGAAAGCTTCAGGACTGTTTTCTTAGGGGTGACGTGAGGTTATCAGGAGTAAGGAGCGTGTGGTTTTCCGGGGAAAACTGCAATACTTGCAGGAGACACGAGGTAGCAGCACATACTTTGACAGATTCCCTGTCCCTGAAAGGCTTACGCTGAGTGCAGTAGAGCCCCGTCCAACCATGGGTACATCTACATTCTCCATCGTAGGGGCTGCACAGTGCTCCGTTGTGGCAGTTGCATGAATGAAAGCAATCAGGACCCCAAAACCCAGCGGGACAAGCTATGAAAATAAAAAACATTTGTCAGCTGACAAAAAAAAAAAGAAAAAGCAATGATGCTGTGTTAGTGCTGTGGAGGAGCAACAATAAAGGGAGAACCTGTGAGACACCAGCGAGGGCAGAACCTCGCACTGCTGAGCTTGGCAGGGAGTCCTGGACAGGGACTGGTCCTTCCTGGACAGTGACCCGTCCTTCCAAGCCACCAATTGCTCTCCAAACCCTGGTGCCACCCTGTAACCTCTCCCTGGCTCAGGGATTTCTCCCAGCAGGTCGATGGAGGGGATTCTGCCCTTCTGCC
>VZTF01003017.1:0-34514 GCA_013397755.1 Cnemophilus loriae | reverse complement strand
GGGGGGCCTCCCCCACTCGGCCCGGCCGAGCGAGGGGGGCTGCCGGAGGTGGCCAGAGCTGGGGGCCTGCCCCAGCCCACACCCAGAGCAGCGGGGGCCAGGCTGGGCTCACCGGCCCGAGGCCGAGAAGGGCTTGGCCCGGTGGATGGTAAAAGGATGGTAAAAGGATGGTAAAAGGTGGATGGTAAAAGGATGGTAAAAGGTAAAATCCCCGATGGCCCTCGGGGGGAGCAGAGGAGGGGTGTGGTGCTCGGCCCGGCAGATGGTAAAAGGGGCCAGGCCCGGCCCTCGGGGAGCCGGAGGAGAGGGGAGAGGGCCAGCCAGGCCGGCCCTAAGGCCTACCCTGGCAAAAACCCCCTCTCTGTCCCCTGTTACCTGTTGGAACGCCGGAAGCCAAAGAGGAAGTTCCCAGTGTCCAGCTCCTTAAATACTGTATCTCGCAGAGGGTGTACCTTAAATGTCATTGGCCCACGACACCCTGCCACTCTACAGGACCTGGCAGGGTGAAATCACCTAGAAACCTGTCAACCCACGACAGACATCCAAAAGCAAGCTGAAAAAAATGATGTAAGTAATTTCTAAGGTGATAGTCATTTCTGGTGGAGCAGCAATAAATGGAAAAAGGCACGGAAGCTTCAGCCTTTGGTGCATAGGAGAAGAGAATGTGGATCATTGTAAACAAATCAGAAATGGGTCAACACCAGCTACCTCTGCAGGGAATGGTCACAGCCCCAAGGCTGCCAGAGCTCCAGGAGGTTTTGGGCAACACTGTCAGGCACAGGGTGGGATTGTTGGGGTGTCTGTGCAGGGACAGGAGTTGTACTCCATGAGCCTGATGGGCCCCTTTCAGCTCAGTATATTCTATGTTTGTTTTCCAGTTGGTGACTCACAGACAGCAGTCTTCAGCCCTTTAAATATTTTCCAGAGAAAGCCAATTTAGGATGGCTGGATGGGCTTGCTTAACATTAATTCAGAAGATATTAAATGAGAGATGGGGTCAAATCTACAAGTAATAGAATCACAGAGTCAATTAGGCTGGAAAAGACCTCCAATATCACTGAGTTCAATCTCTGACTGATCACCACCTCGTCAACCAGACTTTGGCAATAAGTGCCCTGTCCAGTTCTTCCTTGATCAGCTCCAGCAGTGGTGACTCTGCCACTGTAGCTCATGCATAATTCATTTAGAAGGAATGATCATCTGGTCCAGCTGTCTGTCAGATAAAGTTAGAACAAAGACTACTTCCTTGTGCATCAGAGAGGATTTTGAGAAACCAGTCATTAGAAATGGAAGTAGCAGCTGACATCTCCGCTCCTTCTCACCTGCAGGACATCTCCCAGTAAAATGGCACTCCCCATCACGTATTTGCCAACAACCGTTTTAGTACGGTTCCCTTTCCCACAGCTGCCCCAAGACACGTTGCTCCAATGGACAGAAGAATCCCAGTGCCACCATGGATACCACAAAGTGACACCTTCTCTCACTGCTCCTGTGTGAAAACCTGCAGCCTTTCCACCTCCTCTCTCTCCAGTGCACTGAACCTCAGGGGCTGAAAGGGAAGCACACCCCAACAAACGTGACTCTAGCAAAGAGTCAAAATCCTCAAAAAACCACGCAATCTCCCATTTGTGCCAACAAGTTCGAAGAGCCAATGTAGTTTTGGTGATTCAGAAGCAAGTGGCTTGCCTGAGGTCACTCCACCTAGTTGGTGACAGAACCTCAAAGCGTTCTCCTGCTCTGTTTCCTAAGCTCTGCTCCCTACACAGCCATCTGAGATCAAACCAGTGCTGGAACCAGTGACAAGGTAATGAATGGGACAGTGGTCTATAACTAAGTCCCGGGCTCTATCTCTTGGGAGTAAATCCTACCACTGATGTGCTCAGTGTGTGTACTTCAGGAGAGATGATCTATCACCGCACCGTGCAAACTTTTTGTGATATCTGCTTACTGAACTCCCACAGAGACTAGTGAAGTTTCAATGTGATTGATGAAACAGGATCAGTAGGAATAGGGAGGTCTGTGCAGTTTCAGAATTATTTAAGATATATCACCTCATCGCCTCAAAATTTTCCACAAAGATTGGAAGATTACTCTTGGGTGTTCCTCAGGCCATTGGCAGATGGAGACACTGAGTGCGAGGCCAACAGCAGAGATTTCACTCTTAAACTCCTTTGCAGCCCAAAGATGGTGCGATTTTGGGCTCACCTAGAAGTTTGGTGATACCTGGTGACATTTGGGTGCATTGGCAACATGCTGTAGGAGCTGTGAGTAGCCTTGCTGCTCAGACATATCATCCACTCTCCGATGACGTTCATCAGCTGGATGGAGCTCAATGAGTCTCAATGCATCCTCCAACCAAGAGAGGTTGTAGAAAGCCAAACTGCAAAGCAGATGGGAATGAAATTCCCAAGCATAGGTATCCAGACGCCTCAGGACTACCCAGAATACCTCTAAGGGGCTGGCAGATTGAAATTATGACCTCAGGTTGTAGCCCAATCGTGGTCCATGGTGACTGAGTCAAACTAGGGGAGACCTCTGGGCCACGAAATCAGTGGGAATCCATCTTTAAGAAACCCAAAGCCAGAGTAAATAACTCCCTAGGTTCCTACCTAAAAAGCAGAGTGGTCCATAAGTTTATCCTTAGAAGACATTTCCCAGGAGCGGTGCACTTTTGATAAACACGAAGTATTTCTCATACTGATTGCAACAAAACTTTTTATAATGAAATAGAAAAAAATACTGAAATGTCTCATTTAAAGAAATTTTATTTCGTCTCAAGTCGTATTTCTTTTCATGTCTTCAGCAGGTTAGAATTTAAATTTAGGAGGTTTTTTCAATTAAATAATCAGCTGAGTTTTTCTGAAAAGGTACCAAAATATTTGTTGATATCCAATTTTTATTTTTTAATCTAAATTTGGCAAAATGTGAATTCTGAAACCTTGAAGTATTCAACAAAATTTAAAAAAAACCCCTGGCATTTCTGCAAATGAACCCTAGTCAAGATACCAGAGGACATCAACATGGTGTTGTGGCACCTTCTGCTTAGAGATAATTAGTGAAGAGATGAGGATAAACACAACAGAAACTGGCTGCAGGGTGCAAAGGTGGATGGAGAGCTCTGCATCCCAGAAAACCAGCCCATGAGCTGGGGCTCTCCTGCCACGTGCAGCCTGCAGAGATGATGTGCAGGATTTAGTCCCACATCTTTTCTCTTGTGCATCGTAACATCACTCTGCAGCACACACTGAATCGCTGCCACTTCGTGCGAGAGGAAATATTTCTCCATTTTCCATGTCTATTAGCTCAACGAGGTTCACAACTACAAAGTTATTCCTACAATGAAATACCATCAGAGCAGACATGGGGGGAAGAGAAAATGCCCCAAATTCTAGTTCCGCCTCCAAGACATGGAGAAACCTTATTTTTCTCTTCCCAACCCCCTTTTCCTTGGTCTAATACCCCATATAAAGACAGAAAGGAAAGCCACCTCCTTTGAAAGGCTGATGACTAGAACTATGACATTGTGAAACTGATAATGCAAAAAATGTTTAAATATCCTCCCTGCCAAGCTGTGCTGAGTAAGTCAGGTAATCACTAAGGGGTGCACAACCATTTTATGGGTCATCAAGTGATAAAGCTAATATGCTGCTTAAACTCCCCGGGAGAGAGGTCTCATTTGGTTGCATCAGGCCATTACGCAAGGTTGTAAAAAATGCAATTGTTTGATTTGCCTAAATACAGGTGAGATGTAATAAAACCCCTTATTTGCCATCCCTTGCTGTGTTATGGCAATCTCAAAGAAGTGACTGACCTTTTTATTTGTTTATGAAGCACTATTCTTACCTATAGTACCGTAGAAATAAAACTTAAGTATTTGTATGAATACACATAATCTATTAAAGGTACGGCAGAGTGGGGGAGAATGAAAAGCAAGAGGCCTTTTCAAGATGAAGCCACACAGACCAGGAAACATTACTTCCTCGAGTTCACACCAGTATCTTCAGGGAGAAAGAGGAGAGGGGAGGGTAGTGCTCTCTCGGTTAAAAGCAGGCTGGATCCAAGCATCCCAAACACCAGAGCAAAAAGGTCAAAGAGGGAGAAATAAAAGCGTTCTCCACTGCGCTGGGGGAGAAAGAGAGAAAGAAAAGGACCCCGAGAGCATTACATCTTGATCAAGGAATGACTGATAATATTCCAGTGCACCATCTTTCAGGCCCCTCGTTTGATGACAAAGCACGGCCAACATCCCCACATCCATTATCCGCTTCCCTCCCCGAGGCGAGCGCATCAATAACGCTCCCTGTGCCTCTCGGTGCCGCGTCCCCCCGTCTGCGCCGCGGCCGCTGCCGAGGGCTGGTGGGCATTTCCATACAGCCCGCGCGCATCATTACAGCCCACCAATCCTTCACCACCCGCGCGCAGGATCCTGCTGCTACACCCCGGCCGCGGCTTTAACCAGTTCCTCTCCTCCGGGGATGCTCCCTCCATCCCAGGGTGAGCGCAAAGGCCTCTCTTTCACCTCGTGAGGCCGGTCTCTCCTCCCCGTGCACCCGATTACAGGTGATGAAAAACCGCCAGGCATTTGGGCACAGTCACCCCTTTTCTGGTTTTGCTTTGATTTTGCTTCTCCTCACCTTTTAACTAACAAACGGCCTCGTCCAAGAGGGTGAACAGTGTGAATTTGAATGTAAACATCGTCAAACTTGTTGCCATAATTCAGCAGGATTAACGGTCATGTTTGTCCAACCATCTGCTACTATCCAGGAGCAGAGTAGGATGCTGGCACACATGGTTCCATCAGCCTGGTGGCCCACACCTGCTGGACAGGAGGGTGTTTTGATTTCCTCCCAAAACCCAGTGATGGGCTCCAAGACCCTCAGAATTTAGGGGCAGATCTGAACTGCTCATCTACCAACTCTGGGTGAAGAAGTAATCATTCATCTTGGGAAGGAGAGGAGTTATACACTGCACTGGGAGATTGCTGTGGGTCTTGGCAGCATTTCAGAGGGGTGCTCAGGCCTGCAAGAACCAGCAGTGACAATTTTCTTAAATAATTGACAATGGATCTTCCCCAAAGCTCCAAATTAGGTGTTACTGGTGTGATGAAAATCAGGAAGGTACTGAGTGAGGTAAACAGATTTGGAAGATGTGTTGATTAAAGCTCTGACTAGCACAAGGTTAAGAAAAGGTCTGTAGGAGACTCTGCTACCTGCCTGGCTTTTCAGCAGCCTTGAGTGACTCCTCTCAGTTGCTTCTGTACCTGCATTTTCCAATTCACCGAATCCTGAAACAGTTTGGGTTGGAAGGGACCTTAAAACTCATCTCATTCCACCCCTTGCCGTGGGCAGGGACACCTTTCCCTGGACCAGGCATTTATTGTGGACAAAACGGTGCAGCTTCAGGTGTGATGAACATCAAAATGGAGACAGGACACACCTGGCTGGAGCAGTAACAGCAGCAGCTCTTCTACCTCTGCCATGCCCAGCCCAAAAACGATTGTTCCTTACCCACTGGAACTGACAGCAATTCCCTTTCTCCCTCTGCAGAAGCCAACCACCACCTGCCCATTCTGCCTCTTCATCATGGGTCACCCAACAAGATGCCTGGTGGTGGAAAGCAGAGCACACCTAAGAAAAGCAACAGAAAGCTTTTCTTCAAATTACTGGTTCAAATCCCAGCAGGATCAGTGGTGGATTTGAAACTAGATCAGGTAACTTCCAGGCAGCTTTGTCAGCTTCAGGAAAAGATTACTTAGTTCAAGTCCTTTAAAAAATAAAAACTCAGGAAATCAGGAAAATTTTTGTCTCTCAACAGACCTGCCCATTCACTCCTTGCATAAATAGAAGAAATTCCAGGCACGTCAACTGGTAACATCAGTAATGAGCCTTTGGCAATGCTACAAAATCCACAGGGATTTTTAGAGGTGGTGCATCCCACTGTAATGAGAGAGACAGAGAGAGAAAAAAAGTTCCGCAAACATCCCAGACCCACCACCACCCAGGTTTTTTTTTTTTTGCTCTTGAAGGAGCAACAGGGAGCTCAGCCCCTTCCTTCTGCCTTCCCCACCACAGGTTTGCACTGCCTCTACGCTGCAATTAGAGCCAGGGCTCAGCCATCACTCCATCAGCTCTACACACACCAAAGCCTGCCCCTCTGGCAGGAAAAGATACGATACGTGGGACCGAAACCTGTAGTTAACAGGGAGGGGTGAGGGCCAGGCACTCTCAAACCTGTCACCTGCTCCAGGATGGGCTGAGAGGGAAAGGTCAGCTCCATCAAAGCAGCCAGCAAAGTAAGCCAGTTAATAGCAAACCTGTTTCTAATTGCTCGCTGTATTATAGCTACACCTTTCACCACCTGAGACCACCAGGAAGCCATTCAAAGCCTTGCTTCCTAGCTTATACATAAGCCTTTCATGTTTTATTACAACCCTGACAATTTTTTACTTTCATTTATGTGCGGGAGAAAACAGCTCTGCCGCTAGCCCCAACAGACAGGGGGACTTTTTAAAGCCTTATTTCCACATACATTGCTTCCAGAAACCCCCAGCAGATCTCCCTCCCCGGAACCCTGCAGTCTGCTGTCAGTGCACGAATGGCTGAATGAGATGCCAGCACCCTCAGCAGCAGAATTTTCATCTTTCTCCCTCCGCATTCACGCGGGCGCTGGAGCCACCCCGGCGCTCTTCACGCCGTGCTCGCGCTGTTGTTGAGTGCAGTCTGCTATTTAAGTGCCCTGCCCTCACCATGGCAGCAGCTGCCACGGTGTGGAGGAGGTGCTCCAAGGAGTTCCACAAGTGCTCCGGGTGCCAGCATCTCTTACCGTGGCCTCTCGCTTAGGTCTAAATCCGTGATGCCACCTCCTGTGATGCCACGTGTCCGCTCCCTCCATCCCACCCCAGGTGAGCCCAGTTTCCCCGCTGTGTGACTTAAGCAGTGGGTTAGGAAAGGGTTGGGATGCAGAGCATGGGGAGTAACTCAGCCCCACAACATTTCAACTCTTGACCATCGCATAATCACAGAATCGTTTAGGTTGGAAAAGCCCTCTATGTTCATCGAGTCCAACCATTCTCCCAGCACTGCCAAGGCCACCACTGACCCATGTCCCCAAGTGCCACATCCACAGGGCTTTTAAACCCCTCTAGGGATGGGGACTTCACCACTGCCCTGAGCAGCCTGTGCTAGGGATTGAGAGCCCTTTCCACGAAGAAATTTTCCTAATAGCCAACCTAAATCTGCCCCGGTGCAGATTGAGGCCGCTTCCTCAAAGTTTGACCTTGGGGTTTTAAGTCCTGTGGGAACTAATACATGAGCTGCCTGTGCTCCGCTCTGCTCCCCCAGGATCCCAACATCTGGGCTACCCAAAAAGCCCCCTTCTTTTTTCTTGTTTATGTGGGGTGGCGAGTCCTGACCAGGTGTGGGAGGAAATTTCATCCTCTCCCCAGACCAGGTCCCTGGCACTGAGCATATCTCCCCTGCTTGATTCACCTTTCCCTTGGCAGCCTACACCTCTGACAGTTAATTCCTCATCACTGACTATTAATATTTCATGGCAGCACCAGGACAGCACCAGGACAGCTACTTCAGACGGGCAGACCATCCAGATACTCTCATCACTAAAAGAGTTCAGGCTGTTCTGGCATTGCACGGTGGTTTTTTGGCATGGCTCAAGGTTATGGCAAGGGCCACCCGCTGGCAGCATCATCTTGCCCTTAGTTTTCAGGCAGATGTGGGAATTCAACGAATTACAGCCAAACCCAGCCATGCTCAGCTCTTAATCCTGGCTCAGCTGAGCCCCAGCCACCTTGTCTCTGCTTCTTTTTTTTTTTTTTTTTTTTTTCCCTGTTATTTAAATCATTTTGAGCAAGAAAGTAGGCCATGAAAAAGGGGGTAGCATTGTTTTAATAATTAGCAATTACGATCGCTGCAATATTAATTGCATATTTCCATAGCAAACATCCCCCTGGAGGGGAAAAGTGAGCGGTGGTTAGAGACCGCCGAAGCCTAAAACTGGAATTCCTGGGAACAGGGAGGGGAAAAAAAGGGAGAGAGAATATGAACTTCTTACATTCAAGTAAATTACTACAGGGATTCCTCAGAAACCTTTAATTAGCCCTGCTCTGCTGTCGCATTGATTGGTCTGAAACTCATCAATTATTCAACGGCAGCAGCTCTTTCTCTCCTTTGCTTTTTCCCCCGCTTCTTTCCATCCTTTAGGTGGAAGAGCCAGTTCCTAACCTGCTGGGGCATTTCTGTTTCCATGCCACTGAGCCATGGGCCAGGGAACTCAGCTTGATTTCTAACCTCCAAACCAAACCCTGCAGGGACACAGTCTGATCTTCATGCTGGAGGAGAGAGGTTCTGTGCCCTTGCCTTGCTGTGGGGCCAGCACACTTAAAGGTGGCCCACGCTGGTTTTTAGGGATCTCTCACCATCCCTGGATGCTTCCCACCTTGAGTTATTGCTCGTCAGCCTCCAGAAGGGGGGTTTCCAGGTGCTCCTTTCGCCTGGCATCCCTGAGGGGTGGCTGCCACCTGAGGGAAAGAAGGTGTCATGGCTCTTCCCAAGCGAGGGGTGCACTTCCATGTTGGGAAACACAGTTCAGAGAAATCAGAAAAATGAACTCTGGCAGAAACTCCCTCGTCAGCCTCAAGGTGAAAACAGAGCTGACCTGGATTTGACTGCTGCTCAGTCAAATTTGGCATGGGAAGAGTAGAACCCTGCACGCACAGCACTATTTGCAAGTCATTGTTTCACTGGCTCGTGGCTGGAAAATCAGTGATGTCTATCTCAAATTGGTCACTTCCTCCAAAAAGACACAGATTCCACATGTTCATTTACTTCACCCCTGGCAGTGTTCAAGGCCAGATTGGATGTGGCTTGGAGGAAACTGGGCTAGTGAAGGTGTCTCTCCCCACGGCAGGGGAGTTGGAATGAGATGGTCTTTAAGGTCCCTTCCAAGCCAAACCATTCCATGATTCTGTGATTCCCCAAATGAGGCACAGCCCTCCTTAGCTGACCCCTATCACACCAGCACTGTCCCAGCACCACCTCACTGGGCTCATTTATCCCACCAAGCAGCAAACCCCTGCCCAGTTTGGCCACCAAAGCAGGCCACCTGGCAGGCCTGGTCCTTCCAACAGCACCGAGCCACGGCAGCATCTCAGCTACAACTCACAGATGGAGATGAACTTGCAGCAATCAAGCTTGCAACAACCAAAATTCATCCCTGGCTGCCTTGCTCTATTTAAACTCTTAGGAGAACAGCTTTGCTGACCCTGTGCGTATTAGCCTGTGTATTTTTCGATCCCATTTATTCCCCAGAATTCTCTCTAAGATCTGGCTTCTGGAGACCCCTACATATGATGCCGTTCCCAGACTGCACAGCTCAGAGGAGCAGGCTGCTCACCTTTGTGCTTAGGAAAGAGACAAACTCACTGGGAATACAGAGCACAGACCTAGTCAAGAGTTATGGTTTCCAGGCTTTGGTCTAAACAAGAAGCCTTTCCTTGAATTTGTAACGTTGAGAAATTTCGGTTAGCTACGCAAAATTTGCTAGATGCCAAATATTTTTTTTTCCCTTTGATATATGATATTTTAATTTCTTTTCTTGAAGTCTAACCCACGCACACTTTTTAAGAATGAAATGGAGTTGTGTGGTTTTTGCTTTTCCCAGGTTGAATGTAGTCTTTTGTCCTCTCTTCTTCCCATCTTTAGACTTGTGAGAAGATGAGATCACAGACTCCTGGAATGGTTGGGCTGGAAGGGACCTTCAAGATGTGTCACTCTACTCCCCTGCCACAGGCAGGGACACCTTCCACTATCCCAGGTTGCTCCAAGCCCCATTCAAACTGGCCTTGGACACTGCCAGGGATGGGGCAGCCACAGCCTATCTGGGCAACAATTCAATTAGGTGAGTAACAATTTGAAAAGTAATTCTGGGCACTTCATCATGCAAATGGCTTCAGCTTTTCCCCCGTTGTCGCAAATACGAGGAAATTTTGTTCTCCTGAAGTCCTTTATCTCATCCTGCAACAAAGACAGGGGGATTTTGTATGAGGGCACGTGATGACGGGACAAGGGGGAATGGCTTCCCAGTGCCAGAGGGCAGGGTTAGATGGGCTATTAGGAAGGAATTCCTGGCTGTGAGGGTGGGGATGCCCTGGCACAGATTTCCCTGTGCAGCTGTGGCTGCCCCTGGATCCCTGGAAGTGTCCAAGGCCAGGCTGGATGGGGCTTGGAGCAACCTAGGACAGTGGAAGGTGTCCTGCCCATGGCAGGGGGTGGAATGGGATGAGCTTTAGGTTCCCTGCCAAACCAAAACATCTTTCATTCCATGATGAAAAGTACTTGATGGATGTATGTGATACAAGAGAAGAATTTGAAAGCCAAACCTGGATGAACCCTCTAAGAGTGACACACCTGTGCTTGTACCTACAAAAAAATCATATTTAAACCAACAGGGAGACAAAGTCAGGGCAGAAAAACCCTTTTGCCTTGGATGCCGCGGCAGAGAGGAGCCACTCCAACGTCCATCCTCCCCAGAGCACCCCATATCCTCCCCAGCAACCATCCACTGTCTTAGGGATCAAATTGAAAGGTTCTCCCTTATTTTCTAGGCCCTGAAAAAACTGGGAGAAGAACAGCTTGTGAAACTCATAAGCAAAGGGGTTTTATTTNTTTTTCCAAGACAGCAGTGGTGACAAGGGCTTCACATTTTCCAAGTAATTTTGGATCATTTCAAAACACTATTTAGAAAATTAAATACGTCATTTCAATTAACTTATAATGATGCTTTGCCTCTAAATTTTTGAACATTTTGTTTCTAGACCAAATATGTTTAATTTGATGTTATTTTGTAAATGTTATTTAGTGAATTTGTTCACCTTTAGACATGGGAATGATTTGTGTTCTTCTCCAGCTTTCATTCACCTCTAAAATGCTCCACAGGTTCTTCGGAGTTAAGCTGAGTTTAGAATTGGCTATTTAAAGCAAAGAAAGGAATTAGTAATTGAAGTTGACTTAAAAAAAAAACCACTTAAAAAAAAAAAAAAAGAAATATATGACATTATCCAAAATCAGAACTTCTGGTGCCTCACGAGGGGCCCATCTCCAAGTGTCAGGGATGTGCCTGAGGACCCTGGAAAGGCTGGGATGGTCCCACCAGGTACCCTGAGGTCCCCCTGCTCCTACTCTCACATGCAGGGATAGCTGCAAAGAAGTCACAGATGAATACAGGCAAAAAAAAAGAAATCCAAACCAAACAAAACCTGAACCCTTTGCCCCAAGAGGGGGATAAGAAATGATGTATTGACTATGAATTTCATTTATCTTCCCACCTTCCCCGGCTCGAGCCGCTGCAGTGGCGCCGCTCGCGATGCGTGTACACATATTAGCCTGTGTATTTCCCATCCTACTTATCCCCTGGAATTTATTCTAAAGCTCGCTTTTGGAAACCCATAAGTAGGACATAATTCGGAGGATTTGATATTCTGGTCAATGTTTTGCCGAGTAGTTATTCCGCGAGCCCTGATATTGTGGAGAAATATGCCCTTAAATATATATATATATAATATAAGACAGACGCAAATACATAAAATTTTACTTAAATTGTGTTACCTTTCAATATTTAATTATAATACATAAAATCAGCCATACAGATCACATCCAGAAACACCGAGGACATTTGGTTTGCTGGACAAATACTTTGAACCTATTTTATCTTCAAATAGGAAAAAGATGTGTTTTCTTGCTCAGGGCATCTCTTCAAGCTCACAACAGGCAGTCATGCATGGCAGTGACACCCAGAATTGGCAGAAATGTCACCAGTTAGAAACTTTTTTATTGTGGGTAATAATTTCAAGCCCTTTATTAAGATCTGAAGCCCACATGCTCATCCCAGCACCTTCTGCAGGACATGGGAATTCCTCTGCATCCTGTGTTAAAATCCACTGTATTACTATTAAAAGTCATCAAAAATATTCATACTACAAGCCTTTTGAAAACCACTGGATTACTTTGTCTAGTTTTGAGGGTAATAGGAGGCAAAAAGGTGACAGCTCTTTCCTGGCTCTCCATGTCCCATCTCACCCGTCCACCTCCTGAAAGCAAGGGAAGAGGAAGAAAAATTGACAATAACGCTTTTTCCTCATTTTTCCATTTTTGTTTCCTTTTATAATTCAAAGTACAGATGAGAAGCATTACTGTTTTCTAAGAACAAAGATAGGGGTGCTTAAATTTCATACGAAGTCATGACACTGCTTAAGAAACGACCAGAGAGAATTGGACAAAAAATTAAACAAAACCACACTTTCCCCTCGACAGTGAACACATAATTAAAAAAAAAAAAAGAAGGAAAATAAACCAAACAACAAACCTCTAAGGTGTCTTAAGAACAAGTATTATTTTGGAGAAAGTATTTAATCGGATTTTTATGGGATATATTGAAAGAATTTGCTTCAAATGCAGTTTTATCTTCGCCGTTATAATTTAAAATTTATGGCTTAAAAAAAAAAAAATCAGAATTTTGCTCTTTAAATCCTTACCCCCTCATCAGACAGGAGGGTAAGGATTTAATTGTTGCTAATTTTGTTAATCCCCTGATCAAGCCACCATTGATCCCAGCCATTTCCCTCCACATTGCTAAGATGCAACCCTTTCCCAGGAATATGAGTTCACACCCTGACTAAACAGAGGAAGGATTGTGTGGGCTACAGACCCACAAAACTTGCTCAAAGACACTTAAAAAGATGAGGGGAGGGGGCTGAGTGAAAAAATCACCTTCTGTGCCCCCAAGGAGTCTTTTTTTCCTGGGATCAGCCTTGATGCCGCAACCTTGTGCCGCAGTGCAAAGAGGGACACCAAAACTCCACCTGCCTCACAATTTTCTTCCTTTAAGCTGGTGGGTTTAAGGCTGGATCTCTACTGTACGTGAGAAAAGGCTTTTTCTGTTGATTTTTCTTTTCCCTTTTTTCTTTTGTTTTTCCCAGTTCTCTCACTATCAGTAAAGCAAAAAACACGTGTGCATCCCTGCCTTTAAGAGAACGAGGGCTACTTTGCCCCTCTCCTCCCTGCCCACCCCCCCCACCACCAAAATTCAAGGAGAACATACAGCTCATGAAAATTTAATGCCATATGTAACAAAGCAAAATGAATATTTAATTGGGGCTTTTATGTGAAACCAGATAACAAAACCAGTTACACACAGAGGGGGAAAAGAAAAATAATAATAAAATTAAGCCACTCTAATGTTTGATAAAAACTGGTACTGAAGCAGTTAAGCTATTGGCAACAAGCGGCTCCTAATAAACACTCAGCTAATTCTGTAGGAAAAGCACTAATTAGAAAAGCAATAATAATCGGTGTAATTGCTCTAAATTACCCTCCTCACAGAGAAGTGTGTTTGGATACTGCAACGCAGCTGCTCCTGCTCCATCCAGGCGCTCGCAGCCAAGGACGCTCCGCTTTTCTCTGCTGCCCTCTCCAGGCCCAGGGAGGTGGGAGAGCTGTCACCTCTCGTGTCCCGGGGAAAGACAGGGAAATCCCACACAACTGGGCACCCTCGGGTGTCACAGCCTGCTCTGGTTGCATCCCCTGGATGTTGCTGGCTCCAGAAAACACAGCACTGAGCTCCAGAGCTGGGATTAGAATGGGGATGAGGACCTACAAAGGAGGTTGGTAGGTCTCTCTGGATGTCCAGCTGCCAAAAAAATAATAGAGCTTAGTGGTCTGGACACATTAGGCAGGTCATGGTTTCATAGATGTTGTTTACAGTGTGGTAGGGCTTTGAGCAAGAGCTGGAGACCGGCATCCCTCTGCAGGGATCACCCTCTCCCCACATCATATTGACAAGGGGACCCACAGGCATCCAGAAGCACAGGAGGGATAAAATCCAGAGCTCTTAGATATCAGCAGGACGCAGCAGAGAGCCCAGAACTCAGATCTTGGTGCAAAAAGAGGAATATTAGCTCCTCTCAAATGCATGGGGTGCCTGGAGCAGAGGTCCATGAAGACCTCATGTCCTCACGGTGCACCCAGGAGCACTCAAGGACTGGCTGGATGGGGCCCCGAGGAACCTGATTTAGTGGGTGACCTCCCTGACAACAGCAGAAGGGTTGGAACGAGATGATAATTAAAGTCACTTCCAACCCAAACCATTCTACAACGACTGAATCAGCCCTTCCTGTGCAAGGGGTTCCCAACAGTTTATTTTAAAACTCATGCTCATGGAGATGAGGACCCTGAAGACGCTGTGTTTTCAACTACTCAGATAAGAGTTAGATTTTAGATATTAGGAGCCCCGAAGTGCTCCCCCATGCTGTATACAGAACATGGAAATTATTGGTGCAACGATGCTCTCCTGTGCAATGTTTTTGATTATTGGCAAATGTGTTTACGTTAGCTTAAGTAATAATGAACAGAATAACAAACCTCCATTGATTGTATGTCTGCACCAGCCAGTGAGGCTGCACTAGGGCTGATAACTGGCATTTTCAGAGCATTAAATTACCTCCCCATGCAGTAAAGGTCAGAGTGATTGGAGATGACCAGTGTACAGATGAGGCTGTAGCCCAACCACGCTATTTTCCTCCAGCTGCAATGTTGAGATCTTCTTTCTTGGGAAAAAAAAAAAGAGAAAAAGAAAGGTAAATTAGCTGCAGACCAAGAAGCCCTGCAGTGAGTTATCAAACTATGTACCTGAACAAGTCAAAACTGCAGCAAATTCTCTGGCAGGTCAACTAAAATGATCATTGAGTTCCCCCTCTGGAAGCTGAATCTACGGATGTCAGATACACTAGGACAACTCCAAAATCTTCTCCAGAAGTGGCATGGTTTTTTCATTCATTTCACTCCCAACAACTCCCACAGCTGTAGAAGTGATGATCTTTTTTTCCCTTTTTAATTTAATTTCAACGATCTTGATGAAATCATTAGAGAGGAAATCATTCCAAGAACAGGGTAAAAAGGTCAGAGCCTGTCCCCAAAACTGTCTCTCTAAGCAGAAAAGAAATGCAAAAACCTAGAAGGGTGTTTTGGAGAGTCAAACCTCTCCCGAGCCTGGTTTAATCCCCGCCCTTCCATGCCGCAGCCTCCTAGAGCGGACAGTCACACTCCAAGTTTCCCTGTGTAATTACGTTTAAATCCTCGTTGCTTCCACGCATGCTTCAGCGTTATTTATATTGGTTTAACGATCCATTAAACAAATACTGTACTTTGGGAAGTGCTACTTTGCTAATGAACAATTACAGTTTCTCCAGCGTTCAGAGATGTTAACCACAAGACAGAGGATGATGGTGCAGAGCTGGCTTGGAGTAGGGGCTTGGGGCTTCTTGGGGCTTGGGGAACAGCTTTCAGCATTATTAACATAACCCTTTCTTGGGTTTGTTTGTATGTCATAAAGTAGTTCGAGGACATTCAGAAAGATTTTTTTGCTTTGGTTGTTTTTTTTTGATGTTGTTTGTTTCTTTGTTTGTTTGGTGGTGGGTTTGTGTGGGGGTTCTTTCTGTTTTGGGGTTTTTGTTTGGTTTTTGCTGGGTTTTGTTTTGGTTTGTTCTGTTTGATGAAAAACCAGGATGTAACAGGCACAACTGGTGCCTTGCAAGCCCATCATTTCTGCCCACCATTAATTTAGTTAATTTTTAAAAATTTTAAATGGTCTTCAGTTCGGCAGCTGAGCTTATTTTATCCTCCCAGGTTGCTGCGCACAGCACAAGAGAGGAGAGTGAAAAGGAACTGAAGGTATAGGTGGGCAGAGACCATCCCATGACAAAGTGGTGCATGGGGGGAGGATTTAGGGACATCAGGGGGACCTCCCCCAGCCCTGGCAGCTTTCAGGGCTCTGGGATCCCACAAGCACTGGCAGCAGCTCAGGTCTGCAGGAGCCGGGGGACAGTTTTGTGTTCCACCTAATTAGGGTGGTTGGATCTGCCTGAAAGGCGTGCCGGGCTCTTTCATGTGCCCAGTCACCCTTTACTCCTTTCTAAAGTGCTCTCTTGTGTCTTAAGGCCTTGTCTTATTGTGCTCGGCCTGGCAGAGTGGAAAATTTAATTTTAAACTAATTAGTTTCTAAGTTGCTGAATATCCTCAAATTACCGGGCATCACCTTTCCCAAAGGGGAAGAACAACATAACTCACCTGTATCCAACATTTGACACTGCTGGAGTCAAGAGCATGGAAACAAAGGACCCCCAATTGCTTATTGTCTTGTCTCAAAGGTCAAGAGTCATTTCTGACAAAGCTCTAATTAATAGTTTATTACCCACAACTGACCAGAGTCTCTTTTGTTAGCATTTAATATTATTAGCTAAAGGTTCGCTTTGAATGCAGAATGAGATGATCTCTGAAATCCACTTGTTCAGCTTCCCTTGGTCTTCAAACAAGGCTGCCCTCCTGCTCGTCACTGCGTGTTCCCAACTGGTCTCCACCCGACACCAAATCAATGACGTGCTGTTGCTCTGATTACTTGGTCACTGGAAGGTCATATGGATATAAATACTATTTTCCAATTATTCTCATCAATGGGCTGGCAATCACACAAAGACCAGCCAGCTCTGCAAAGCTAACAACTGCAGCAGTGACCTTCCACGCTTGTTTTTTTCAAGTTCATACAACATCTGTGTTACTCTGCCAGCAGAAAATCACAGAATTGTTCAGGATGGAAAAGCCCTCCAAGACCATTGAGTCCAACCATTCCCCAGCACTGCCAAGGCCACCACTGACCCATGTCCCCAAGTGCCACATCCACACGGCTTCTAAATCCTTCCAGGGATGGGTACTCCACCACTGCCCTGGGCAGCTGTGCCAGGGCTGGACAACCCTTTCCATGAAGAAATTGTTCCTAATAGTTTTCCATAAATGCAATAGTTTTCAAACAGTTATGTCGGGGTTAGTTCCTTCTTGTTTTTTTTTTTTTCCTTTTGTCTCTCAAAACACATCAAAACAAGAGCCCAGGCAGTAGGGATAGGCATAGGATTTGCCTTTGGGATGACAACAAGCTTCCACTCCCTGGCTGGTTTCGGAAGGGGCTTTGGGTTGAAGCAGTGCTATGTTTTTAAAGCAGAAAATCATCCTCTCTCCTGGCTGGTGACCTGTGCTGATGGCAATGGTGGGGACATCCTAGCAGGATTTTGGGGAGGGAAGGTGCAGGAGGGGCTTTGCACTTTTTTTTCAAATGGAGCACTTAAAAGTCTATTTTTTACCAACAGAATCAAATTCAAAATGGAAAACATTTTAAATACAAAATATTATTTTGCTTTCAGAGTGTTCCTTTGAGACATTCCCTAAAACTTTTCTTAAATCCCCCTTCCATGACCCAAACAGTTTTTCAGAACAGAAGTTAAAAGTCACAGGATAAGGATTATTCCTCAACAAGAGTTTCAGTTAGGAGAAAAAAAAGTTATCTTCAGTGCAATGTGCCACAGATGGCTGCCATGACTCTATGGTACACGGGAAGACCCACATCCTTGCCTGTTCCAGCAAACCCTAGAAAGACACTGGTGCCACGGCCATAAAAAGCCATTTGTGCTCTGCAGAAATGTGCCTGCAACAAGTTGTGGTCACTGGCCCCACTCCTTTCCCCAAGATGTGCTTTGGTAGCAACTCTTCTCCTGCTTTTCAGTTCTTCTGTCCCTTCTAAAACAACTCCCCAGTTCTGCTTTGAGGGCTCTTGTGCTTGAACACCTCACGGGAAGTGCCCAAACACCCTGCTAGGTCCATCCGTGTCCCGTTCTCCCACTCCCTCTGACACCAACAGCCACCACCAGGATCATGCCCATGGCTGAAGGGACAGTGTCCAGAGCCAGCACTACTGGCAGGGGCCACCTTGGGCACCCAGCCTGCAGCTGTGCCATCACAGCCCTCTGCACATGGATTTTGGAGATGCTGCTGCTGGGCAGAAGCCGTCCTCCAACCACACCAGGCACTTCATGCTGCCCACCGTGCCCTGGCATCCCCAAAAGTGGAACCTGAACCCCACACAGCCTTTTCCTCTCCAGGAGTGCACAGAGGTGATGTAAGTGGGCTCTCCCAGGGACAGGGGACATCAGCTGTCACTACGGAAAGGCCACATCACCAAAGCATGATCCCCGTTTTGGGAATCCCCCGATGCACGTCGGGCACTGAGCAGCCAGCGGGGCTGGAGACAGCTCACCCAGCCCGGGCTCTCTCATTCCCCGTTCTCTGCTGCCATCAGGTGGATATTTCATTTTAGTCAGCTAAAAGCTGCAAAATCCGAGTGCGCTTTCCCTGGGTTAAACCATCTTGCCCACGGGCAGCTGATTTGCCTGGCCTTTGGTCACATGGGCAAAGCCACAGGAGTCTGAAGACAGATCCCCAATGTTTTCCCCCCTCTCAGGAACAGGCTGATTTTGGACACCACAGAAGGCTGCGAAGACTCAACAGTTAGTTGTTAGGTCTTGTTCTGGTCTCTTAAGTCAGTGGCCTGGATCTCATCCCACCTGGGAGAGCAGCATTATTTATTGCTCCCCTTACTCAGCATCTCCCTTTCAAAACCCACCCCAGGAGAGGGAAAGTTCTAGGCAGTGTCAGAATGCAGCACTAGCACCCACCTTGGCATAACACCAGCACCAGAAGGTTTCCTGCCTGTGTTTTTTTCAGGACCTGGCAATCTCCAGCACAGATGCCAAAGAAAACACAGGGCAGGCTTCATGTTCAGCAAGGAACCAGAGTGTTTGGAAGATCTTCTGGTGATAAATGCACTGGAAGTGAAGCTGCTGGTAGAGAAAGAAAAGAAATGCACACCTTAATTTCCCACTAAGCAGCAAGAAGCGGCCCCAGACAAGAACTAGTCCTATCTAATATCACAAATGCATCTTCTTCTCAGCATGCCACATGACTAAGAATCGTGAAAGAGAATCCCAGAACTGTTTGGGTTGGAAGGGACCTTAAAGCTCATCCAGTTCCAACCGCTGCCATGGGCAGGGACACCTTCCACTGTCCCAAGTTGCTCCAAGCCCTGTCTGACCTGGCCTTGGACACTTCCAGGGATGGGGCAACCACAGCTGCTCTGGGCACTCTGTGCCAGGGCCTCACCACTCTCAGCATTAGAAACTTCTTCCTTACATATACTCTAAACTGACACTCCTTCAGTTTAAAGCCATCCTCCCTTGTTCTGTCACATCAGGCCTTGCTACAAAATCTGTGTCCATGATTCTTCCAAAACCCCATCAAGTACTGAAAGGCTGCAGTAAGGCATCCCCAGACCCTTCTCCAGGAGAACACTCCCAGCTCTCCCAGCCTGTCTCCATAGCAGAGGTGCTCAGCCCTGGAAGCATCTTCATGATCTCCTCTGGACTTGGTCCTGCAGCTCCATGTTCTTGTGCTGAGGACCCCAGAGCTGGATGCAGAACTGCAGATGGGACCTCACCAGAGTGCAGTAGAATTGGAAGGATTGCTTGAAACTGCAGCATTTGTAAAGGTTTTTGGAATTGTTTTGCACTCCTGTAGAAAGCAGTAGCCAATTTAAAAGGTGTAAATCAGTAATTTTCATGCCACAGCAGCAGCACCAAAAGCCCAGAGTATGATCCCAGAACTGAAATTCAGACAGAACATGCTTGTGCAGAAAAACTTTGGTAGTTTGATGGAGGAGCCAACCAACTTCATCCTTCTGAGATCCAGGACACTGCCAAGATGCTTGGTGTTAGTTGCAGTGTGATGTGAAGTGTCACCCACAACCCAGGCTAATGCATTATCATACCTCCGAGCATCCACCTCTGGTGATTCATTTCCAGATCTTCCATTTCATTTCGACCCCTTCTATAGCTGGAGAAGCCACCAGGGAGAGTTTTCCCACTGACCACATCTCCCCACGCCAGGCTGAACCCCTGTTTCCTGGCTGGCCAGAAGTTACTAGCTCATTAGTGGCAGACCAAACAGAAGAGAAACATCAAGCTCACATTGTGGCAGGGTAAGAGGTGTGGCTCTTCCTTGAGGTGGCCCAGAAGACTGGACAAGATCAATCCTATGTTAAACATGACCTAAACTGGTGAGTGGGTTCAAGATGCCATGGGAGGGGAGAGCCCGGACTGACACAGAACAGGCACAATTATGCCAACACAAAAACCCACAGGAGACATTCTCAGGTTACTCAGAAAATCCACAAAGCAGCAAATAAGGATATTGAAGAAGGGATCTTAACTTCTCCCAGTTGATTTTGATCATCTATAAACCATCAAGCACTTCTCTTCCCATCTTGGTGAAAAGAGGAGCTGGCACAGATTTCCCAGAGAAGCTGTGGCTGTTTCATCCCTGGAAGTGTCCAAAGCCAGGTTGGACAGGGCCTGGAGCAACCTGGGATAGTGGACGGTTTCCCTGCCCACAGCAGGGGTTGGAACTAGATGAAATTTTAGGTTCCCCCCAACCCAAACATCTCTGTGATTCAGTGAAAACAAATCAACACTGGTGCAGGAGCCAGATCCACTTCTTGAAGGATCAGCAGAGACAGAAGCAGAGCGTGGCAAAGGCAACAAGACAGGGAGAGAAAGAAACAGCCACAAAAAAATGTCTCCTGCTTTGCAGGTGCACGAAGTGCTCATGGCCTCGAGGCCCTCTGCCAGCTCCTGTTTTTCCCTCTGCCCCTAAAGTAAATAGGATGCCCAGGTGTTGACAAAAGACTATCAGCAGAAAGCAAGGTTAAAAAAGCGATAATTCAGCCAACTAACTGCCACCGCTGTTCCTCCCTATCTCTGCATTCTTGATAAACAAATTCATAACAAGATTTTACTGCTCTGTTCCCTGGAGCAGTCTATTAGTCTGTCGTTCAACATGCACTACCAGTCGAAGCCGAGCTCCCACAATACAATATCCCTTAAGATGATCTCCTTTGCATTCGCTATGATGTAATTATGCTAATTATCCAGCCGGCTTTAATATCCTCATATTTTCCAGGAGGTTTATGATCAAACCTGTTCCCTTAATTTACTTTCCCTGCCGTCGGAGCCGGGGTGTTTTGATGCTCTCTGCCACACGTACGTCTCTCTGCAGCTTCTCAAGGCCACGGGGAGCTCACACATATAACTTCATCCCAACTGACAGGAATTTTTAAAATTATTCCTCCCAACTAGCATTTAGCCAAAGTTTGATGGCTTTCCCGATCCATAACATTAAATTGATAATGCCCGTCTGCATTTTGAGGTTTCATCCTTTTTCTTTTCGGTTTTTTTTTTTTTTTTGCTTGCAGCGTATTGAATTTCCTGGGAAACCTTCACATATTTATCCTTCCACTTGAAATTAAGGCCCTGCCTGTTAGATTAACAGTTATCTGTGCAAAAGAACAACCCAAAACCCTAGAAATTTTGGAATCTGGATCCTCACAGCTAGTATAAAAATTATGCGTATTATAAAACAGATGTGTCGACTCAGAAATCAGTCTGGAATGAATTGCTTTAAGTAAAATTTATGAAAAATATTATTTGACATAAAAATCTCATTATTTTCCCGACTGCCTGAAATACAGCATGGTTCAAACCCTACCAGAGTGGATCACAGAAAGTCCTCCTTATTCAAGGAGCATTAGCTTACTTAAGAATATTTTCTTTCATGTTTATAAAGTTTCAGTGCAAGTGCTCAGTGGGATATGGGTTTCATTAGCTTTTTCATTTCAACTTTTGCTGTGTGCTTTCTTTTCCTAAAAAAATAAAATGAAATCTGAATTTTCATGGCTTGCGGCTACCACAAATTTTTCTCCCCATAAAATGTGATTTAAATAGCAAGAACAGTTGGCTTTAATCAGAATAGAAAAACCAAACATGACCCAGATCCCTTTTCTAGAGCTTTTTTTTTTTTGTGTGCATCATTTCCATAAGTTCCTAGTGCATGCAGTGACCATTGGTGCTGCATAATTCAAAAGAATTGTCACTATTTCCTGGTTTTTTTTCCCCACCCATTACCGTTTAGCTGAATGACCTCAGAAAATCACAGAATGGTTTGGGTGGGAAGGGGCCTTAATGCTCATCCAGTCCCACCCCCTGCCACAGGCAGGAACACCTCCCACTAGCCCAGGTTGCTCCAAGCCCTGTCCAACCTGGCCTTGGGCACTTCCAGGGATCCAAGGGCAGCCACAGCTTCTCTGGGAAACCTGTGCCAGGACCTCGCCACCCTCAGAGTAAAAAAAAACCCATCTTCCTTATATCACAGAATCACAGAATCACCAGGTTGGAAGAGACCTCTTAAAATCATCGAGTCCAACCCATGCCCTAACACCTCAACTAAACCATGGTACCGACTGCCACATCCAATCTCTTTTTAAACACATCCAGGGATGGTGATTCCACCACCTCCCTGGGCAAACAATCCCAGTAGTTAACCACTCTTTCCATAAAAAACCTTTTCCTAATATCTAACCCTGGCGCATCTTAAGACTGTGTCTTCTCATTCTGTCAGTTGCTGCCTGGAGAAAGAGACCAACCCCACCTGACTACAACCACCTTTCAGGAAGTTGTAGAGAGTGATGAGGTCACCTCTGAGTCTCCTTTTCTCCAGGCTAAACAACCCCAGCTCCCTCAGGCGATCCTCACAGGGCTTGTGTTCCCAGCCCCTCACCAGCCTGGTTGCCCTCCTCTGGATGCGTTCAAGCATCTCAACATCCTTATATGACATTAAGTGGCAAAAATTATGTTCTTTTCAACATTTTTACAGATCTATGAATGGGCTGTGCAGGTGGTTTGCTCTGCATCTCCCTGCAGCCTCCCCAGCACAGCTGTGGAGACATGGAAAGGGTGAGGCATCTTCTGCAGAGCCTGGACCAGCACCCACAGCTCAGCGCAAGGGTGGATGAAGGCCCAGCATTCCTCTTTAATTCTCATTTCAGATACAGAAATCCAGCTCCAGCAGACTCCACACGTGCAGGTGGGAACACCAACCGGTGTGCACAGCTGCTTTTGACCCATGTGTGATCCTGCCCCCACCTAATCCCATCAGTTCCCATATGGTGCTAATTCCAAGGCCACCAGGTCAGCCCTCCATGCCAAAACGCTGCCATGGAGCTGCTCAGCCCAGCACTGCTGGCACCCTTGGAGCTTCAGCAAGGAGACTCTTCTTGGAGAAGGTGTGGAAGATGACAGGATCAATCTCTTGGGTCAATTAGACATGGGCTTAGAGGGAAGACTCCGAAGGAACACTCCTTCCCTGACAGCTGAGCTGTGTCAGCTGTGAGGAGTCTGATTTCTTCCATCCCCTCATGACAGCTCAAGAAAGCAAATGAAGATGCCCAAGCCACAGCTAGGACAGAAGATCTTAAAAGAGCTAGAGGGGAAACACAGGCTGCTGGCTCTACCAGGTGCCTCAAAATACTTGGAAGCTGTAAGAGGAAGAGGGGAAAGCTGCTTCTAGGAGACCCCCTTTCCTTATTTCTGACCTCTGTCACTACAGGTGAAGAGGACTTAGCAAACAAGGAGATCTGTAGGACATCCCAGCTGTGAGGTACAGAATTTTAGACTCAGGATGAAGCAAATGGGCAGATCTCTGGGTCAGGAGGTCAAGGATTTTCCCACAGAGATTTCAGGGACATCAGTCCTTAGCAGATTGTGATATGAAGACTGCAATATAAATCACAGAATTCCAGAATGGCTCAGGCTGGAAGGGACCACAGTGGGTGTTGGTCCCACCTCCTTTCTCCAGCAGGGCCTTGCCAGAGCACAGGGCATAGGATTGCATCCTGATTGTTCTGGAATATTCCCAATGAGGGAGACTCCACACCCTTTCTGGGCAGCCCGCTCAGTGCTTGGTCACTGCACAGTGAAGAAGTTCTTCCTCATGTTCAGGTGGAATTTCTGGGATCAGTTCCTGCCCGTTCCTCTGGTGCCATTGCTGGGCCCCTGGAGCAGAGCCTGGGCCCTGCTCAGAGCCTTCCCTGCACACAGGGACAGACATTGAAATACGTCTCCAAACTGTTTCCCTGGCCAGAATCATCAGGCCATCATTGTGACTTCTTCAGAGCTGCACAAAGCAATAGCAAAGCTCAGGAATCACAGAATATCCTGAGCTGCAAGGGACCCACAAAGATCGTCTAGTCCAGCTCCTGGCCCTGCACAGACACCCCAACAATCCCATCCTGTGCCTGAGAGTGTTGTCCAAACACTCCTGGAGCTCTGGCAGCCTCGGGGCCATGCCCATTCCCTGGGGAGCCTGGGCAGTGCCCAGGACCTGCTGGGGGAAGAACCTTTCCCTGATATCCAACGTAAACCTTCCCTGACACAACTCCAGGCATTCTCTCAGGTCCTATCACTCTCCGCCCCTTTGCTTCCTGAGAGATTCCAGGAAAGTTCAGCCGTGCAATCCAAAACATCTCAGAAAGACCCTGGGCATGAACCTACTCAAAAGCAGAGGCATCCACCTTTGCTGATCACATGGGAAATAAGCAGGCTGTGTTTATTTACACTGGGCTATCCCCACATCACATGCCTTTGAAATAATTTCAAAATACATCCTCTACCTGGGGGGAAAAAAGGCAAACGTCCACTCAGTTCATCTCCTAAAGCACTCAAGGACAAGCAGGAGGGGATCTGCTGACACAAGCAAATCCTGTTGTCTTTACCCCAAACCCACAGGGAAATCGGGACTGCCTGACAGAGGAAAAGGTAATAGTTTTTGATATAGCAAACTGTGCTTGACAGACCAGAAAGCTTTGCATGAATGCCTTTTTAAACAGCCCAGAGCTTCAGGGTATGAATGTGAAATTTCTACATCTATCAGGACCGTGCCAAGGCTACTGAAGTTGCCTGTATGAGCCACTCCAACCAGAAAAGATGGTGTTTGCTAACACTAACCCGAGGAGAAGCAGGCTTTCGTCCCCAGCCACCCAAGGGGTCCCGCCACGGCACCAGTGGTGACCAGGCTGTTGTGGGAAAGTCTGGCAGGAGAGTAAAGAGAGCACAGCTCCAGCTGGGAACACCTGGAGCAAAGCTTACAGGCAAAACCTCAAGCGAAGAACAAAGGCCATGTGCCCACAAGCAACAGACACCATCTGACCACGGGGCTGGCTGCAATGTCAGCTGCAGGATCAAGTTTAGCACAGGGGAAACCATGCCCAATGGGAAGTCAAGAGTGCCTTGCTAGAGAGTCAAAAGGTGCTCCAGCAAACCCAATTCTCACAGTAATACATGATTCCAATAAAATTTGGCATTACCTGTGATCTCACCAAGTTAACTGCAGTCACTGTAGGATGCCTCCAAATCGTGTTTTTGTGGCTTTTTTTCCCGCAAATTCTAGCTGTCCTAGGCTTGGTGAGACCTAGGGTTTTAGGCAAACCATCTTGAGAGGGGAAGATGTCACCTGTCGATGACTCAGATCAAGAGGTGACTTCTCCAAGTTGTAAGATAATGAGGTTGGAGAGTTAAGGAACAACACAGCACAGACAGTTTTTGGAGGACAAGACAGTCCTGTTGTTAGGAGGTAGTGACAGGGGGTTTAGAAGCAGCCTGAATTCATACAGCAGTTTCTGGGAAGTTACTGTGATGTAAACAACCACAGCTGGAGGAACTTCAGCACTGAATGCCCACCCTACGTGGAAAGAGAGATCATTTCCATGTTATATGGGAAAGGAGGATTCAAAGAGAGAGATATTCAGCAGAAGCCTTTTCAGAAAAATTTCATTTTGAAATAGCTGGAGACACATGGGATGACATCAGCTCAGGGAGGCTGCCTGTCTGGAATGATGGCCAAGGGACCAAATTGTCTGCTTTGCTTTTATTCAACAGTCCCACATAATCAACACTTCCTTATGCAATATTTCTACTCTGTCAAAAGTGCTTGGTGACTTTTTTCCCCCTATTTTTAATCCAAATATAACAAAATTTGGTTGCTTCTCTTCTGTAAATTGAAAACGATCACCTAGCACTGTTCAATAAAGGCTTTCTTGATATATTAAATTTCTTAAAACATTTTAATCAACAAAGGTACCCTCATTTTTTTTTTAAAGAGTAACAATTTTCAACAAAGTGAGTTATTCTCAACATGACACGAAAGTCAAGGTGAGAATTTCCTTTTGTTCTCCACTGCTACAAGCCCCAGGTTATATTTAAAACTCTGCTGGCAGTGACACAGTATGCTGTGTCACTGTCCATCCTCACCCACCTTCTCTGTGGGGTGAGAAGTGCGCAGATTGTTTATTGGCTCTCTTTGGAAACACTTGTTGGGTTAATGCCCAAGGTCAAATGAACTTCTCTTACATAAGGAATCAAGGTCAGTGAAGGTCCTTAGGCCTTGTGCAAAGCAGCTTTACCCTCCCAGCAAGCAAGGGCAGCTTCTAGTGGTGTCACATCTGCAAATTTCAAGACTACCCAGAACAAAAATAGTCGGGCAAGTGCTGTACAACCAGTTTCATAAATATCAACACCTGTTTCTCATTATTTTGCCTCTTTGAAGAAGATACTTTCCCATTTCAGCTGGTCAAAAGGCCAACCCCCCTCTTGAGTTACATTCTGGTCACAACCCACCACTGCCTCATTAACCGAGGACAAGAAAGAGACCCTGACAGTCTCACTGGGCTCAAACCAAACCAGCTCCACAAGCCAAAGGAAGGGGGACACAAAGCAAAACAACTCCGGAGCCATGCACAAGTCACTTCGAAGTTTCCATGAGTCAGAGCTATGGGCTGCCAACGGTGGTACCCTGTCAGAAAAATACTGTGGCTTCATGAAATCAGCCTGAGGCTGGGAGGCAGGAAGACGTGGGTTTAAATGCTGGTGCTGCAGATTCATCCTCGGGTAATGGCAACTGAGAAACTCCCCAGGAGTTTAACCTTATTTGACAGCACGTAGGGCTGACACAGGCGAGAAGTACCCGAGGACCCCAGCAGAACAAGGGCATGAAACACTACCCACTGACTGCACTTATCTGCTTTCCATCTGTACACAGACACTGCTTATCTCCGTCTGCCTCCCTTGGCACTCCTCCACACAAACTTTTAGCAGATCACTTTCCCTCCCGTGGTTGTGGAGGTTTGACGCCCGCGTGGAGAGAATCTGATGCCTCTTCTGGATGAAACAACCCATACAAACACCTTTTAAGGGAGTGAGGCTGAGAAAAGTGATCTCTTTTTTTAACTTCTGAAATTATGGTATTACCTCCATCATGCTCACTATGAGTATTTAATTCCTTTTTAATCTGCACACTTGATCAGTTCTTTTCTGTGGGGAAGAGGCTCTAAGGGACCTGGCTTGTCACAGAGTTGACATTTTCTTGACCACAAGGATAACAAGAACACAAAATACAAAAAAAAAATCCCATACTACTCAGTGAAAGGCAAGGTTTCACCAAAGCCAGGCACAGCACAAGTGAGTAGAGAATATAAAATGAGGGGGAATATCTGCTGTACACCTCAAAAGGCACATCTTGGAAATCATCAATTTCAGAACTGGCTCAATCACAGCTGGGGAAAAGTCTTATAGACAGAGCTCCATGGATGCAGGCACAACAATATTACCATCCTATACATGAAGTTTGGATTGAACTGGATCTGCCACTAAAACACCCCATGCCATGGGAAGAAGTCCAAAAATTACTCCCTTGCTCCTCCATTATTTTTAATGCACCTCATTAACTAGATGACTTTTTCCTTAATTAGATGACTGTCAATGATTGGGCCTAATATCAAAGAAATATAAATGCTTTTCAAAAGTTGGCTCACCCATGGAGCTGCATTTTGACAGCATTATGGCAAATCTAGGCTAGCAGCACCCTCTGCAAAGACACTGGAGCTCCTCAGGCCACAGTCAGAAATTAATCTGTCTCTATTCTTTGTTAGACACACTGTCGGACACAGCAGGTCCATCATTAGCAATTGGTATGACAGTGCCACCTACTGCAGTGCTAATTAACAGGACATTAGTTCTTCTAAACATGCTCAGATCTTTTGACAGCACCAGACCCAGGGACTGAGGGCAGACAAGGGGAATCTTTGCCTATCCCATGTCAGAGACACAACTTCCCAAAGTTCTGCTGATCATCCCAAAGTCAGGATAAATCATTCTTTCTGCTCACGTAAGTGTCTCAGCCCTCGGAGCATGCCTGGGGGAAGCACTGGGTACAAACAGATTCCAAAACTTTTCAGTCACCTTCTGGATGAGCTCAAGGGTTTTGACTCCTAAGGGTCCACTTGTGTAAACTCATCACAGCAGGTGGAGCTCAGAGAGAACACACAAATCATGGTCATTATCATGTAATTATGACATTACTGCAGCAAACCTCTGTTAGACACCCTTGATTTCAGTGAGATGATCAGAAATAAGGTCCAAGAGGGTATGTGTGAATGACCACATGTGAAATGGGAATACTGACCTTGAGTTTGTGTCCTTGGGATGGTACAGAGATCAGAACTGCCTTCCCAGAGGCACCAAGTTAGTTTCTTACATTACAAAAAGTCAGTAATTCAACCGCTGACTGACCTGTTTCCAAGTGTCTTCAGTGGAGAGAGAACACCTTTGTCACACTGCTTTTGTCAGCCAAATGAAACTACACAGAACAAGGGTGTCTGTTGACACAGCAAACTAAAAATATAATGCACATTTATGACCAAGTGTCCTGTGCTTGAAATTAAGTCTCTTCAAGCTTCACTTCATCAAGGCTTTCATCCACCAGCCAGGCAAGTTTCAACCCAGTGCAACCCAAACACACTTAAAATATTTAGACTGTTACTTGCACACTAATTCCATTCCTACCTCCCTCGCCCTGTTTTAAAGCAGAAAACTTTGAAGCTGGTTTTTTCCTCCTCTCTTCTAATAGGATTTCCTGCTATTGGCAAATAAGTATTCTGGAAAAATTTCCTCTTTAATATTCTTCCTCAGGGCCTCAGAAGAGCATAGTGCTTTCTCCACATTTTACAAGAGCGGCTGTGTCACACAAAACTCCACTAACTTTCAATTTAAGCATTTTTAGAACAAAATCAGGAGACAAAAAAGTCTTGCAGAGTTTCAGTAAGTCAGACTCTCTTCTAAATCCCTCAAAAATAAAGCCCTCCCTCCCAAAGCCCCACCACAAAACACCTTCATGCTACAGGATGAGATGTACTATTTGCCAAGGAGCTCTTGAACACTCCCAAGAACTGTCCAAGCACTAAAGAAAAAGCAAAAGATGTGTTCTTCAGAACAAAAATTCATGCAGATATTACAGCAAACCTCTTCCCACAGAGGTTATGGGCTATTTATTACTATTTATTTATAAGACTGCTTAACCTCATGGTCAGGTAACCACCAGGGGACAGGACAAGTCCTGTCAGTTCTTCAGTCTTGAACTCAAGTTGCTCCAGAAGGGACTGTGCCGAGTCTTAGCTTTGACAACAAGAGATGCAAAACTGGATTTGTGCTCCTCAGCCCCATTTCCATTAAACCTGCCGCTGTGCTCCAACAACTCTTTCAGTGCTGTAACAAAAGGAAAATGAGTTTTATGATCTTTAACTAGCAGATGCATATCACGAGCGTTCAGACAGCTGCTCAGGGTGCCTTTGTTGACCACGTATCGCTGCTGAAGCTGAGCATCAGCCACCCTCTCATTCTTTTTTTCAGCTCCACCACTTTCCCTGTTTTACTAAACCTTAGTATTTCTCAGCCCTGGCTCTTTGCCCATTTTAATTTTGTACGCTGCACAAACCTCAAAGTCAGAATACATTATGAAAACATTTTCCCTCCCATCAGTACTAACAGCAGCGTTGCTAATTGCTGTGGTTTTTCTCCCCATTGGACTCTCAGACTTCTGAAGCTGTAGAAGAAAAGATAAGTGTACTTGTCTAGAAGGAGATTATTGTTTCTAAATTAATGTTATCATTTCCCAGGCCTAAGTACCTAAAGAGATGCTGTGTTATGAATGTACACTTTTGTGATGGAGATGCATCTCCTGTGCAAACCAGGATCCTGTTAGGAATGTCCAGTCTGGGGGTGGACACTTCTCCAGGGCAACCACAGTGCTTCCCAACCCAGAGCCTGCCTCAGTGCCTGACAGTCCTGCCATGCTGCTGAGCTCCTCAGATGCCTGACAGCTCTTCATCCAAAAGACATTTTCATTTGTTCCTCACTACAATTATTTTTTTTCTTCCAGGACCTCCTCTACCAAACTTAATGCCCTTTGCTATTCATCAGACCACTTACAAAAACATATGGCAAAAGTCCTTTTCCCACTATTAGGCAGCAGCCTGGGTAGTGATTATCCATTCAACCCTCAAGTGGACCTTGTTGAGCTTCACCCATTCATGCCTACAGAGACCAGCCCAGGCTCCCTCTGCCTTTGCCAGCTTTGGCACCAAGCAAATGAGGAAGCACAGCGCAGGCACACGGCACAACTAATTCTATCTGTGGACAACTTGGCTCAGGCCTGTAAGAAATTTCACTTGGGCCTGTACCTGAATCAACATCCCCTGTGACAATACACTGTCCTTCACATGGTGTTACCCAGCAGGGTAATTCTTCCTGCAGCTCAGAAATCTCTTCACAGCAAGATCAGTGTGATTCTTCCCAGAGCTTCAATACAATCAAGTCCTGCCCCTCTCCCACAAAACTCACCTCTGCTACCTGAGGCTTTTTTTTTTAACCACAGACTCCATCAGTGATCCCACAGGAGAAAAAAAAATACACCAACACACACGTGTGAAAGCCCTGGGGAATCCCTGCTGAGTAACCCCCATACAAATCTCACCAGCTCACACACACACACATTTTTCTCAGCTTCACTTTGTGAATTCTGCAGATTCACCCTTCAAGGACATGCAACACAAACAGAAGAGAGAGGACTTCTGAAGTGTTCCTAAATTCATTATGCACTGGTGTCATTTCAGAAGTAATTAATGCATCTAGACAATTTCCGTGTATCTGTCCATCGGTTTGGTATCTCTGAAGAGTTCTGAGTGTGTGGCAGGTAACTGGGGGGTCTGCAATTCCCTGGTCCAAGACTTGGCTCTACAACTTGACCTGCCTCTACTCCGGTTTCCTCAGAAACTGCGTGCACATTTGAGGCTCCGGTCTCCCTGTGCAGTTACTCCTTGATCAAAGGTGACTATCTTCTAAACAACTCCTCTCCCAGATTAAATACGAACCCATGGAGAGCATCCAACTCTTTACCGAAAGACAAACTGCAACTGCTGGCAACCTACGTTTAATAATCCTCCACACTAAGTGCACAACAGCTGTTCTTGGAGTTTTACTTCAAAATGAAAAGGCAAGCAAACTAGGCTTTAAAGCAGAGTAAGTTTTAAAATCAAACTGAATTTGCAGCCTCAGATACACATTGCTCATAAGCTCCATTTATTCATGAGGCATAAATTCTTTATGATACCTTACTACAGTTTTAGGCAAGCAAATAGAGCAAAAATGCTGCTGCTAACAGAAAAATCAAGTGTCAGAAGCTTGCTTTGTTTCACCTTCCCCCGCTGGGAAAACAGTAGGGCCAGAACATCTATGCCCATAGACACCTTGGATCCTATTCCAAAAGGAACAGGACAAGCAACTGGGCTTTATCGAATCCATTCTGACTAGATCTTCCACACAGGGGGAGAAGGATCAAGAGCACCAGGGTCTGACATCTCTACATATCCATTGCCATTCATTTTTCTTCTGCCAGCTAACTAGATTTAATCCTGATTACAGTTAATGAAACAACAGCTAATGCAACATCAAAGACTGCTCTCAGCTTTGAAGCCTTGGTTCTCGTTCTTGTAGCTGTGACAATCCAGGACTAGAACCTTGCTACATACCCTGTGCTTTCCCAAGAGAAGAAATGTCAACCCTTACTCAGAGAACTTTTCACCCAAGAGAGATGGGAAAGAGGACCAACATGACTGAAGAGATTTTTAACAGACCTTCTTTAATACAGTTTATGATGGTTATTCACTAGCCAAGCTTAAGTGGTCAGGAAAAACACATTTCATTAATATTTTCTTAACAGTGATAAAGTTTCAGACCAGTTGCAAATTAAGTCCCTGAGCAGGTCCTTCCAGAAGCAGTTGCTAATGCAGCTGGCACATTATGTGCTATTTTTATAATTTTTTTAACAAAGACAGTACCTCACTGATGCTTCAGTGCTAGCACTGAAGCTTCAGCATCCGCAAAATTAGGTTAGCCAAACTTGTTTTGCTAAAAAGAACAGTGCTTCATACTCAAGTAAAACACTGTGTGGGCGGAGTATAGTGAAATCCTGTATTTCACAATATTTTAACTCAAAACCCAGCTGCAGTAAAATTTCAGTTTGCAATGCTAAAAAAAAAACTGTAACCACAACGAAGTGTGACAAGATTGAAGGCTAACACAAAACACAGTTCATTGTGCCAGCTATTCAGAGCTGCAGATGATTATCAAACCCCCAAACTTCACACCCTCCCACTTCAACATGAAAAGTTGGACACGAAAAGAAAGAGCTTGGTGAAGTATAGTAGTTGTGGTTTCTAGCTGTGTGTTAATTAGTTTAAACCTATTATTCTTACACGTCTTAGCTGACTACTTTGATAGCACCAGAGAACCTCTTAAGGCAGACATTTATGTTTACTTTACGCACTTAAAACAAGCTCCTCGGCCAACAGCCTATGCTACCAGACAGCCAAATTCATATTTTACCTCTCTCTGTCGATTTTACAGGGAGTCTGAAGTTAAATTATTTACTTTCCTTGCCTGCAATTGGTCTCAAGGAGGTTAAGATCTGGTTAAACACAAGGTCCTCAATAAAAACAAGAGAACACCATAGCTCTCACAGTGTTCTAGATTTGTATAGCACCACCTGGAAGCCAAAGGACTCCACACAAAATGCTTAAGTACAAGCAGAGAATGCCTATTGCAGGGATCTTGCCACCTAGAAAGGAACCACGTGCAAAAAGAAGGGGGAAACATGCAGAAGTGATTACACTCTACTATCAATTCTCACAGTTTAGAGCTGCAAAAGTCCAGGCATTTGACATTGTTCTCAAAGCCTCAGCCCTGAGACAGCTTATAAATGAAATCAGGTTTTTCTTTGGAGGAAAGGTTCTGAAAAGTCAACTCTTTTCCTCCAAGCTGCCAAAAAGCAACTCAAAAATCATTTTTAGGCTTGGATGTTTACATCAACCACCTGGCGTTTGATTACTTGGCTTTGGCAATATTATGAAAAATCAAGCTCAGGCAGGGCCAGTGACAAGAGAGATCAGGACCCAGGCCCATGGAATTAAAGTCAATGCAACACAGAGTTTGTTCAGAGTTTTTTCCAGCTCTGTGATACAGGTAAGCAGCTGGATATCCATACTTTACTGAAAGCATCTCCACTTGAGTACTCCCTGCTTGCTGCGGGTTTTATTTTAGAAAATAGCCTCATTGAAAAAAATGATTCACTTTTTACTTGTGTTTTGGACATCAGTACTTTGACTGCCAGAAGAGAAGAGGGAGGAAGTCCCATTCCTTATGTACCACAGGCATTCTGCATTAAGATGCTGAGGTCATCTGCATGATTTTGAAGAGGAGCAGAACAGCAGTGGGGTAAGTCAAAAAGGCACTGGATTGAGAAACAGGGGTAGGTTAAAGTTAGTCAAGAACTGCCAAAGGCATTTAAATGAAACACAGACAAGCAAACATTACAGATAAGTTCCCTTGTGCCTCTAAGCTGTGGCTGGAACAGCAACAGCAGAAGAACATTTCAGTGGTACCAGCAGAAGTCAAAAACAATTACTTCAACACAGACCAGAACAGTCCTGCACACTGGCAGCACCATAGGCAGTGTCTGCAGGGCCCTGGCACTCCCCTTGGAAGAGCCCACCCCGAGAAGAGGCAGAGTCAAGGTTACTACAGTGTTCAAGGCAAAGCAACCAACACTGCCACAGGTGAAAGGCACGGTCAGAAATCCACAGCAAGGAGACCACAGAATTAGGCCACCCAACTGATTCAAGCTGCAACCTGCTCAAAAATGTGAGTCTGACCCAGACAAGTTTCTCTTATCTGTCTCACATGTGGAAGTAAACACCTGAGATAGCAGGATGCAATTTGATTGTGGCAGGGTAAAGCAACAGCTTTAATAAACTCCATCAGGAGTAGGAGTGTGTACCATCAAACACACACAGACCCAGAACCTCTACAACAGCTGCATGGAAAGTGATATTAACACCTAAACTGTGCTTTTCCACCCACCACATGCAGGACACTTGTACCATTTATCTGGGTGGGTTCGGGTAACTCCTAACCTTCGATGAAAAAATATAGACAGCAATTAATTAAAAAAAGCCCAAACCAAACAGCCATTGTGAGAATTAAAACTTTTATTAGTGTATTCACATATTAGGCAAATGCAACACGCATGAAGCTTATCTCTTAGGTTCACAAGTTCTACCAATACATTAGTCTACTGGTAAAACTAGCACAAACTGGTAACTGCTTTGCCAACTTTTGAAAGGTGTCTGGCCCACTTTCTCAAGGCTTGATTTTTGGTATTGCTTCTATGCCCTAGTCATTACGGCATAAAAATATCCATCACTATCATCAATTCAGTCAAGTGATTAAAAGCTGTAACACTGGCCACATTTTTGTTCTCAAAGCTAAGTTATCACTAGCTGTACTTACAAAG
>VZTF01002992.1:0-35989 GCA_013397755.1 Cnemophilus loriae | reverse complement strand
ACCAGAAAATGGTTTTTGTTCCATCAAATCAGAGCGTCGCTTTACTGCTTGAAAGGTGAGTAGGAAAAAAAAATGTATCAACTGTAACCTGCTGAGTGTACCACCCTCAAGCCTGTAAAATCTGATTCAAGATTAAGTTTTATTTTAGAACATATCACAAGGTAGTTAATAATGCAGTGATTCTTGCCAGTGACAACAGCAGACATCATCCAGAGATTTTTTTGAGCTTTCTCACAGGCCCTTGTATAGAACCACTTGCTGCAGGTGACTGGTGTCAGTGCAGAGTTCCACTGCTCAACAGGCCACTACATTCTCTGAAACAGCAGCCCCAGTGTAGCCCAAGAAAGAGATGAGGACCTGCTGCTTATATGTGTTTGCTTCTCCACGTCAGCACCAAAGATTGAGGCCACAGAGGCTGGTAAATTGCTTTAAAAGGGCTCTGTTGCAGAGAGAAAGCAAATGCTTGTGTCTGTGTTCAGTATGAAAACTTTCTGGATTCTGCAGCAATATTGCAGCCTAAATCATGGTTGGTACAAACCTGTCCTGGAATCATCATAAAAAGAGATGGGTGGGATTGGAGTTAAAACTTGTCAGAGATTGACAAGAGCTACGTGTCCTTGGAAAATAATGCCCAGTTTAATACTTAGTCTCAGTTCATGTTTGTGCATGCATTCTACTACCAGACCAGCTCTTCCCTCACCTGCAGTGACACTCTTTCCCATAATTTAAGTTTCTATCCCACATTAACGTCATGTTATTTATTGTCTCTTTCAGGGTGTTTCCAGAACGCGCCCTGAATCTTCTGAAGAAGATGACTGATGTCAAGTTTGATGCAGTCATTGGGCAGAGAAGCACCCAGTGAAAAGCAAGAACTGATTCTCATTTCCCAGAGGCACCAGTGAAAACAGAACATGTGCTGAGTGCAGTTCAGCTGCCTTGATTCAGAGCAGAGCTCAGGCAGGTGCTTCCAGGCCACCATTCCCAGGCACACCTAAGGACTTATCCCACACCTGCAGCTGGAGCACACTTGCATAACAGGGAGTGTTAGCAAAGCAGAGATGCAGCTCTAGAAGGGCTGCTTTGAATGTACCTCCCATCACCTCTATCTCATTGTGCTGAGGCAGGCAGGAATTCCCACAAAGGTGGGTGGCCTGTTTTCACCTCAATTTATATTTTTAAATTATAAAATGCTCTAATGAATACTGATTTTCCCATATTTTTGTAGCAAATACCTGTAATAATACAGGTGTATATGTGATTACCTAATTACATTGATTATCAGTTATGCATTTGCACCACCAATATGCCTTTATATGAATAAATATATTCTTTAACACAAAGAACACAGTGTCTCTTGGCAGTGAAAGTCATAATCAGGTCCTGGAGATGCATTTCAGGTATGGTATCAAGGAATATACCTTTCCCTGTATCATTTCTCACGCTGCTCCACTGCACTTTCCAGGCATCTTTAAAATGCCTTCTCATGAAAACCGTGCAGTATTTCTCTACAAATGACTGGGTGCCACAAGTGCAGCCTGCGCAGGGGCCAGGGCCAAGGCCAAGGCCAGGGCTTAAAGGGGGTGCCAGGGCAAGGGGTGCAGGGGAGGCCTCCAGATGAGCCTTCACACAGCTCCTCATCACAAGCCAGGGACCTGCTCTGATGGCACAGGAGCTGAAACCCCTGAAGGTCTTTGGCCCGGGGTCCAAGAGAGCAGCAGCTGCTGACACATGGGTCAAAGACCCTCCAGAGCACAGAGGATCTGTGCACCCACTTGTGCAACTCCCACCACTGCAGGCACTGCTGGCCTGCAGCCAACCCAGGCATGCCTGAACACGCTGCCACCTTCAGCACAGTAGGAATGCATCCTGTTCACCTGAGCATTTCAAGTTGTTCCGTAAACCAAGATTCTTTTTCTTCAGAAAATGGCGAGCCCTCACCACCCAGCTCCTCCTGCTCGTAACTGGCAACAGTTAAATGTTTTGCTGCCATCAGCACAAACATTTGCTAGATGTGCTAAATGACACAAAAATAGTTTCCTTTTTACTCATGGAACATCCATGTAACAGGACACCCAGGGTGTGTGAAGCTCAAGTTCCCGGCTTTGGATTTTTTGCTTCATAGAGAAAGCAAAGGAAAAGAAACGAAAGAAAGAAAGGGTAAGCAAATTTCAGAGAATTAAAAAAATGCAAAACGTTTAAAGTCAATTAAGGAATGTTAGATGTGGTTTGTATTTAAAACCAAGACCCTCCAAACCCCATAGCATTTGAGAGAAGCATGCTGTGAGTCCTGAAGGATAAAGCAGTACAATTTGCATGCATTTTCAGTAAGTTATTTTGCAAGTCTGTTCTCCCTACTTAAGTAGCATTCCCCAAATCTGAGAAGAGTAACTTTATGGCTTTTGTCTACTCAGAAAGAAGTTCTTTGTTTTGTCCTGCTTCTATTTGAACTACATATTCAGCTCTTTCGAAGAGGACAGGCCTGTCACAACTGAGAGCTACTTGCTCTTCTCCATGTTGCTTGAGTTTCCAAGTCTTCTGCTTGGCACAAAAACCAGACAAAACCCAAGGATTTCAGCCTTCATCTCCTGAACACCAGTGACAAAACTGAGTCACCAAGCCTCCTAGGCTCCTTAGTGTTCTCCTTCTGGCCACAACACTCAAGCTTATCCCAAAGTCTGGTCACTCATAGCTGCCCAGCAGGAGTCCATGTGAGCAGGTTTCATGCAGCCACCTACAGCTAAGTCCCAAATTTGAGGAGTGGTACCTCACATCCTGGCCTAGGACTCCTTATGAGTCAGGATAGTGACTCTGGCCCTGTGCTCTGCCTCCTGCTGAGGTGTCTTTTGAGTCGGTGCTTCCATGCCCTCCTTGCCTCCTCTGCCTTGGCCCCAGCACTGACTGGAGCCCTGTGCCAGGAAAATGACAGCACCGCTGAGCCGTGCAATTGGGGTCTGGCCCAAATGCTGATGTGTTAATTAAGCAGACAACCAAGTTCCAAGAGAAAAGTAGGAAGTGCCTAGTTCTTAATCTTTGTGCTGGAGTCAGCCCAGTCTTCCACAGACATGATGAGCAATAGCTCAGTTAAAAGCCCCATGATGCTGGGTAGAGGTCTGTGGAGCTCCTTCCTCAGCTCTTCCAGCTGTTCCGCTTTAAGAAAGCACAGGAGAGTGAGGGCCTCACAGGGATTTCATGTGCCAGGTGCACTGTGTACTCCCTGGGGGGCTGCAGCCAGCAGGCAGATGCCTCTGCTGTGACTGCCCTGCCAGGGGACAGGGGGCTCTGGTGCCCAGAGCAAGAGGCATGAAGGTGAACTACTTACAGAATCTCTAATGGCATGGATTAAAGCTCCCCACAGCACTGCTACCTGGCCTCTGTCTCTTTAGCAAAGTCTGAGGGTACTTCTTCGGAGACTGGCTCTGCTGCATTTTTCCAAAGTCCTTGAATCCTACTTAGAATGTTAGGAGAATCATCTCAGCCAGTGTTTCTTGGCACAAACCTAGGCCACTTACAAGAGAAAGTCAGGGCTGTACCTCTTAGTGGCCCTATCTGCTAGCACCAAGGTCCCAGCGTCATGACCAGGGCAGTACTTTTTAGTGCTTGCAGGTAGTACCCATATGCATAAAAAACCAAGCAATTTCAGGCAGCATTTTAGAACATGGATTTCTAAATGCACGGAATCTCCTGAAACCAGCAGTTCAGAACGGGGGTTTTGTATTGTTTTGTGCTTTTTTACTACTTCTCCACAGAAATTAAGCATCTGAGATCACTGGTGGTTCACAGTGTTGCAAAACTGTCTGCAAAAATTCTGACTCAACTTTCTGGTACCTTCAATCTCTCAGATTCTTTCATTCTCCATCTATTATCTGACCATGCATTTTTTGCTTTTCCAAGCAGGTCTCTTGCTTTGTTTGAGCTCATCACCAAGAGGATTGTAGGATTGTAGCTGTACTGCAAAACTTCTACCGGAGTATAAATAATCTTACATTTATCCAAGAAGCGAGGTGTTTCTAGGATTAAACTTGCTCTTGTGCAAACTATTTCCCTTCTGTGTTCTCAGCCTTTTAATCTTCACAGCTGGTAGCTGACCATTTTCTAAAACATCACAATCAAAATGATTTTCAAGAAACATTCTAGTTAAACCGATGCTGCAACAGGAAGATACACTCAGTGCTCAAAGATAATCTGGTGACAATAGCGACTGTATTTTTATATAAAGGAATTCCAGACACTCATGTTCACCAGTGCCTCCCGTCTTGCTAATCATGAGGTAATCTCTGATGGGAGAAAAACCCAAACCCTGAGCAGGAGCTTGCACTAATCCTTTGATGACCACATAGCTTTTCTATGAGGAGGTGTTGCTGCTTCCTTCTGAAGCGCTGACCTGGAATACAGTACATAAGGACTTTTTTGAGCCTTATAGAACTGGCACCTGCACTCTAAGAGAGGTGAAAAACTGAAAATCATGTAATAGCTAGCTTTAATATTACGCAGATGTGGTGGTCTGCATTTATTTTCATTGAGTGATCTCTGTGTAGTTACACTGGCATTATACTGGCAAAAGACAAGATTCAGGTTTCTCAGGTACGAAGAATGATGAAGGGGAAAAAACAAGTATTTATGTGTAGCTCATTTCTCTAAGTTCTTAAAGCAAGCATGTGCTATTAACACCAGTTCCGGCTGCACAGCCTGATCATTAATGTTATCTTCCCAGCTGAACATCTGTTCATGTGGCACATTTCCACTTCCATCCTCCTCTCTCCCTTAGACACTAAATTGTACTAAGAGCCCCTTTAAACGTGAGTACAGTTTTAAGGGGGATTTTAATGAGCTTGTCTGGAAGGAGGCTACATCATGATTTATAGCAAACAAAGCACTACGGGCCAAAAAAAGGTAAAAAAATTTAGATTAATTGGTTATTTCCTTAGAAGTGCCCTTTTAGGTCACTCAGAGCTATGGTCAGTTCTTGCGCATTTAATGAATATTTTCAGCCAAAAAATCCCAAACAAACCCAAATCCAACCAACCAAAATCAATCAGCACACTAATTAACAGAGTCATAGTTACAGCTCACACCTTCTGAGATACTGAGATTTTCTCCACAGGACTACAGAGACACCTTGGAAAGGAGAGTCCTTGTATATGGGTCAGTTGTAAGGGATGTGACACTAGGAGTGAGTGACTAAGAATCATTAAAATGCAACATTTCATGAACATAGTTTATACTCACTGTTCACACATTCATATTCTAGATAAAGAATTCCTGACTCACAAGGATTTATGCCTAATCCATATGGTTAATCAGTAACCAATTTAGGGGCAGGCAAGTCTGTAGCTCACTTCATGCTATCTCTACTCAGGAGCAGGGAACAGATAAAAGGGAAGAAATGTGCCAAACAGAGGTGTACTCTCCTTCAGCAGGATGACGTAAGTCCATCTATGACACAGGCCCAGAGATAACAAAGCAGCAGCACAGATTTTTCAGACAGATATTTTTCAAGCTACAGATTGTTTCAATTTTGCCCTGTCACAGACAACACTGTTTACATCTGAAGCCTTGGAAGTCATGAAACTTGGGACGCTCCATACACAGTTACATTAAACACAGATCTTCCCAAGTGCTTACAAACATAATATGGATCACAGCTAGACAAATCCTAAAGCATGATCCTCAATACTCTAAAGGCCATTTTAGATAATGCCTGTGCTGTGCAGTGCTGAGCTACCTCAGCCCTAGCTCAAAGGCACTAAGAAAGAGATGTTTTGCATGTATGTATAGCCCCGTGATTACCTGCTACCTTGGTGCCTGGCAATGGGTATGGCTGTGTTAGTGCAGTTCTGGACTAACAAGTTTGGGAAAGGGATTGTTCTTCGTTCAGCAGCTAATCCAGAATCTCCGGAAGATGTCAAGTGACCTGGTGCAAAGCTATACTCAGTGCATGACACCTTCTTGGCAAGACACAGCTACCTGGCATTCGGTTTCTCTTTGAAGCCTCCTCAAGGAAGGTGTTTATGCTCCTGTGGGTTTTCACCTTGTGGGCACATCTGTCACATACTGATGTAGCTGAGATTAGCACACAAAGCCACAGTCAACCAACACCCAAAGATCTTTTTCACCCAAGGTTATGCCCTGTCTCTGAGCTGCCAGGTCATGATTTGTCTTTTGAACCAAGTGAACTTCCTTTTTTTCACCTCTGAAACAGCTGAAAGAACAAAACAAAACCATACACACAAAAAAATCTAGCGATCTAAGTTTTCACAGTCAGCTCTTTTTTTTTCTTTTGAGGATTGTTACTATCAGGGAATAGCAGTATTTTAAAATTTGTTGCCTTTAGAGCAGGAAGATAAAGTGCTGAAGTCTTACAGGTCTCTACAATTGCTAATCCAAAGAGCTACTACAGTTTTAAACTCAAGGCTTTAAGAGAATCCAGACAAACAGTTATTTTACATTTACTAAGAGAACGGAGGTAAAGCATTTACCAGAACAGTCACAATAGATCACCAGGAATCCAGCCGCAAAGTCTGCCAGCATTCAGGAAAAGGTAACCTCTTTCTGTCATCAGGGATTATACCTCACCCCTGTAAAGCACTGCTTGTGAGGACTCTGTGGATGTATGTTTCTGAATGTATGTGAGAGGAGGAGCAGCTCTAAGCCGAGCACCCCAATGGCAGTAAAACCAAACAATGGCATCTTTGTGGGTTGAAGGCGTGATCAAACTATGATTGAAGTCAATGGGAGCCTTTTTGGTGGTTTCCAGGGGCATCGGATGAGAGCCATAATACATTACAAGCAGTATTACTAACTCTCAAAGCCAGAAATAAGAGCACAAAGACATTAGTTCCTCGTTTAGAACAGCAATCTGCCCACTGGCAACTCCTGCCTTTTCACAAACCTTGCTTCAATCCCCAGCACTCGTCTGAGGAAGTTGGCAGGTAACATTTCCTCCCTTGGCACTCCTTAAGCGTCAGGCTTTCACCTTGAAGAGAACCAGTTTGGGGAAGTAAAGCAGCGGCCAGGCTGGACATTGTGGATATGTGATGTAGAAACTCTGAGGCCAATAGGGAATATAAGTGTACACTGCAATAGAAGGGAAGGGGAAATCTGCAAAACACAAGTCTGTACAGGTCACTTTGTTCAATTCCAGCCTTCTGGAAACTCCACATGGACAGCAGCATCTCTGTCACATACATTCAGGTTGGTACCTTTCGAAAACATGGATGAACTTGAGGAGGATTGCTTGAGATTTTTATGTTTAGGAAAAAAAAAACAGAAAAAAAGACATTGCTGAACAGGAATCTTTTGAGATGTATTTATGCAAAACCTAAAATGTGCTAGGTTGATCACAACTAGTGCAACTTTTTGATAAGCATGTCATATAATCAATTCAGCTGTTTGCCACTGAATTTTCACTGCCTCTGACCTCTATGGAATAAATGGCACAGGGGTGTGGAGTAACAACGCAAACCCATCAAACAGATTTATTTGAGACAATAACAATGATCCCCATATTTCCATGGACAGTGTTCTGGCTCTTTCTTAAACAGGCCACCTCAAATAGAAGTGTTATTTAGTTTGACATTTTTGCCTTTAAATAGATGTGCATCTCCTCCTAAAAACAGCATATGTGTACTATGTGTAGAACTGCAAACCTCCAGCCACTCATTCTCAAGATGAGCATGGATTTATAAAACACCGTCCTGCTTTTCAGCAGAATTGTGTTGGGTTCAGGAAAAAAGGAAATCCTAGAATTATTGTGCGCATCTGTAGAGGTGAACTTGGCATCCAGCGTGAGTCCAGCTTTCAGCTCTACAGTATGGAACTGGGAAATCTACTGGGCTGTTAATCTGTGGGGCTGGAGGTGGAGGGCATTTTCATTTGGCAAGCTGTGCTTGCTTTTGTGCAAGGAAGACTCCATACTCCCCAGGGCATCTATTTCTTTCATAATGTCTTTCTTTGGTTCTAACAGCCTGCAAAACTTTCCTGGCCAATTCTTTTCAAGTTCTGAAGTCAAGCTTTGACCAAATGGGACCAAGATTTACACTTGTTATTCCACAGGCAGAGAAGGGTACTAGTAACTAAGACACTGAATCAAACCAGGGGGAAAGCGTGTATTGGGGAAATGTATTCCTGCACTGGAGGGGCTGTATGTATCTCTCTGCGGGAGATATGTATATATAAAAAATATACACTGTAGAGACCAGAGCTGGTGGACAGGTGGAGAGGAAGGAGCTGGTACAGCCTTTCCTCCCTCTATTACATCCTTCTCTCTCTGGACTCATGGAGAGCAGTTCCTCCAAAATCTGAAGCAGGATCACTCTGATCTGCATAAAAGAATCAAAGACTCACAGATTATGCTGATGTGGAAGGGAGTCACAAGGATCATCGAGTCCAACTCCTGGCCCTGCACAAGACACCCCCAAGAGTCACACCATGTGCCTGAGAGCGCTGTCCAAATGCTTCTTGAACTCTGTCGGGCTTGGTGCTGTGACCACTTCCCTGGGGAGCCTGTTCCAGTGCTCAAACACCCTCTGGGAGAAGAACCTTTTCCTGATATCCAACCTAAACCTCCCCTGGCACAGCTTCAGGCCATTCCCTCCTGTCCTTCACTGGGTCAAGAGAGTGAAGAGATCAGTGCCCGCCCCTCCGCTTCCCCTCAGGAGGAAGCTGTAACTGCAATGGGTTCTCCCCTCAGTCTCCTCTTTTCCAGGCTGAACAGACCAAGGGACCTCAGCCACTTTGATGCGGGGAAAGACTCCACAACTCCGATAGCTGTGAAGTAGGTGTGTTTAATTCAGCGCTGGGCGCAAGGGGGATGGCTCCTCCAAATTCATGCGTGCCGCTATGATGTTTCAGCACGGTACATATTAGGTTACAAATTACATAGGCATTAGGTTTCACAATGCATCTNCTTGGTAAGGAAGGTAGATGTTAAGCAGAACAATATATATTGTTTAGTGAGCAGACTTTTAGCAATTCATTTCTTAACCCCTTCAAGTCTCTGATTCGACTTCTCACACGGCTTCCCTTCAAGAAGGGGGAAGATTATTCCGGCGGAGATTGCACTAACTATGGGGACAGGGTGACGGTATGTCTCAGGAGTTGCTCTGGCTGCTTCCCACTGAAGGTCAGCCCTTTAATAATCCAAGAACCTGGAAAGTCTATTTTCCACACACACCCCTAAGCGAAGGGATAGAACGGTCCGCCCGCGGGAATNGGGGCGGGCACCGGGCGGGCACCGCGGGGCTCCCCCCGGCTCTCACCTCACACCTCCCCTTCCCCCGCAGCCGGAGGGCTGCGCCCCACTCCGCGCCCTTCCTCCGCCGTCCTGCGCCTTCGTACCGCGCTCGTACCGCCATGGCGGCTCCCCCGCCCTTATGTAACGCGCCCCCTGCCCTCAGGTTCCGCTCAGGTGTCCCGAGAGCGGACTCGGCGGGGCGGGGGGGGCCGCGGGCTTCCCCTTCCTCGCAGCACCGCCGGAGGCTTCAACCCCCGGGGCACCGCCGCCAGGGCGGGACGGCCCGGGGCCGCTCCCGGGAGGGCCGCGACGCGGGCCCGGCTGCCTCCTCGCCCGCGGGGATCGCCGCGATCGGAGCCAGGGAGCCGGACCGAGCGCCGGTGTGTGGGAAATTAAGGTGGAATCGGTGCAAATGGTTACCGGGGCTGGACTGTGCTCAGGGAGCGCAGAGGCGGCACCGTGCCCGGGCTCGGCATCGGGGGGCTTGTGCTGGGGGGGCACCCGCAGAGAGAGCCCTGGCAGCCACACCGTTCGAGAAGGAGATAAATGTTAATTAAAAATTAACTGAGCTGGGATTCCACGCATTTCAAGATGCTCCATGTAGAGACCACAGCCAAAGGTAGTCCCTTAGCTCACTATTGGCATCTTGCAAAGGATAACGAGTAGTCACTTAGCTTACCCCAAAACAAATATTTGTGTTAAAAAAAAACAGCAAGAAATTGCCCCTTGCTACTGGGGAGAACCTCAGGAGTTCTTAGCCTCTCTTTCCTTCACAAATAAATGAGAATTTAAGATGTCACAGCTCCCCCAGCTCTTGCAACTGCTTGCTTGGCTTTCCTGCCTCCTTCGATAGGTTCTCCCTTCTCATCTCCACTCAAGGCAATTGCTTACTGGCCGCTGGGAAGTAGATCTGGGTTTCCTCCTTTGCCTGAGTCATTCCTATATATCCTACACTTATAAAAGTTACAAAACCCAGAGATACCTGGCTTTCTGTGATTTCTGTGCTGGTTGCAAAGGCTTCTGGAAGGATAATCAAGAAACAAGTCACACTGTAGAGAAGTACCACAACAAGTAAAATAGCTCATCAGGTATTGTCAAACTAAAACCACAACAGACATGTGTCGTGTGTCATTGCTGGAAGTGGAGGTTAAGCTGCAAAAGGTTCTGCCACCTTCTTCAAGCAGTGTGGTGTGAGGTTTTTGAGTCACTTTGGGCTGAGTCCCCTGTAGTCTTTGTGCAAGCTCTTGTGCTGTGAAAAAGTATGACTGCATTGTTAAATGGCAAGGTTGTGCCTGGGGTTTCTGTGCAGTGTGCTCCTGACCTCATTTATTTTATTAATTATTAGTGGGATGTCAGGAGCCTGGCATCCAGTTTTCTAGTTGGCCATTTATTCGTAAAGGCAGATGTAATCAGTGCGGTCACACGAAGACAGGATCATTGTGTAATGACTGCCAGTAGTTTCATGCAAGGCAGCACAGTACCACATTAGCCAGTGCTTTAGTTCTTCCCCAGCAGGTTTCACCAAACAGATTTTGTAATAATAATTTCCTACAACGGTTGTAGCGTGTTGGGTTGTGAAGCATTTTGTCTTGTATTACCTCTGCCACTCCTGATTTCAGATTTTGAAGGAGCCTTGCCGCTCTGGGACAAAAGGAAGGTGATACTGGTTTATGGTTTGAGCTGTTTGCCTTGGGAGTGTAACATGAGGCTGCAGTGCATCTCAGCTCTAAATGAGAGAATGTGGTGATGGTTGGCAGCTAATGCAGAGTCCTGGGAGGAAGGGACTGGTGTGTGCATGGGAAGCATTGTTTGGCTACAGTACTGGAATGCTCTGGTGGGTACCATGCCTTGATTTACATGGCTAGGATAAAGGAAGCTGCCAAATGACTTAAAAATAATTTTGCTCTCTGTTAATACTTCCCGGGAATGGCTGGACTAAATGCTGCTGTGGAGACTATTAAACTATTGTTATTTTTAATATGGTCTATCAGAGAAGACAATAGTGTGTCTTCTTGGTAAGGGACTGTTCTGTGTTCCTGTGAACGTAGTAGGCTAGTTAAATTTTTGTGTCTATCCGTCAGCACTTAGCTGTGCTCCCATTACACTGATTTTCAGTGGTTTTTATTTTGTATTCTACTTCTTGGGTCTTCCCAAGGTTACTTTGCATAAATAAACCACGTCTTAGTTACCCTTGTACCTGCAAAGCAGAGTCCTACTTTGCTGTTTTGTGACTTCTGAGGGATTTTGGTGGTTGTTCTGAAGCAAAAGTAAATCAAGCGTAAATATATCATGGCATATTAGAGTTTTGTTTGTTTTTTATAATGCAAAATTGAACAAAATTGTCAACCTGTCATTCTATAAATCTTAGGAGACAGGTGGCCTTTCTGGTGTTTCATGGAAACTGGGATTAAACCTCAGTAGAGCTTAACCGAGCATTGGATCACAGGGAGCTAGGAAGAAGCTGTCTCAAAACAGCATGAAGGGACTGCCAGGAAGAATTATTTCCACAGTGAAATTTTATCTGACTATGCTTTTCATGCTCTACAAAACACCTTTTCTGTTGCATTTTTCCAAGGAAGAGCAGTCCCCATTCACTGCTTGTGTGTCTACAGCACTGATGGGGTTTTGATTATAGAAGCAGATGAGAGATAGTGCCAGCTGTAGCCATTTCACTGTTGCTGAGCTACCTGTGTGACAAGTAACACAAAACAATAATATCACTTTTTGCTGCAAAGAACCTTTGAAATGCTGAAAGGATTTAGAAACTGTATATTAGTGTTGTCTAAGAAACTTTTCTATGTGTTTCTACAAAAGCAATCCTGGTGGTTTTAAACAAGCTAAACCAGTTAGATGGGTGGTTTCTAGATGGGTACTTTTTTTTTCTTTCTGTTAAATAATTTTCTGCTGAAAAGTGCAGTAGGCTTAGGGTTGTAATACAGTGTGTAATTTGAACGTTCCCATGCTTTCCAGCCTTATTTGATTTTACATAATTAGCCCGAGCATCTGAACAGTTTTGCATAAAGCTTCCACATCATCTTTGATAGGATTGGTAAATGGAGAATGGGAGAGAACTGAGGATTTTCTGCACTATTTTGTCTATCAGTTTTGCCCCCCATGTTCCTTCTTTGTGATGCAGCTGTAACCGGACTGAGCAGTGAAACAGCTGCTGGCACAGTCCCTGCCAAAGCTGCTGCTTGTCTGCAGTTTGCACTGCAGCTGCCTCCTGCTCTTCCCACTTCTCTCCCTCTGTGTCTTCCTCAGCTCTGCCAGCTGTCCTTTTTCCAAGCGTTCAAGTTTTCTTAGCACAACACAAGACAACAACTCGAATTGCTCTGTTAGCTGGATTAAACTGGAGAAGATCTTGTTGGTGCCTCTGCTGTTCTGATCTTGTGGGCAGCAGTGAGAGCATTTCAGAACCCACAGGAACTCGCCAGGCTCTGTGTTAGACAAGTTAGTTTTACACAGCCGCACGTACAAAGGCAAATTTCTTGTCTCCTTCTATTAAAAGGCCTTTTTGTTTTCTGAGGGAGGCTGACCGCCCTTCTCTGCACAGATCATGATGTGATTTTAGTTCATCTTTGGCGTAGGTAACCGAAATTACATACAGGATGCTTGGGGAAACTTCATCTGTGTCTTGATTTCTCCTGCACTTCTGCCACCTTTTTTCCAGCTTCAGCACCACTGATCATAAGGAGTGTTGGATTTACAGGTATCATAGTAGCTCTTATCTGAACACTGCCTAGTTTTGGTTACAGAGGGAGTCATGGTTTTGTTTGTTTTGTATCACTGAAGTGTCTTCCTCCCATGTGTCAGAGAAAGAATAAGGATGATCCCTTCTTTCTGGGACACCGTCTCCCAAGGTGCTCCACGGGGGAAGGAGGCCATGTACTCCAACATCTAGATTGGCTTGTTGGCCGGGATTCCTGGGATTTAATTTCATAATGGGGGAAAACAGAGCGATGTTATTCATGTCCTGCCACTGCCTATTGTCTTCAATTTCTTTTTGCTTCAAAATGGAGGTATTTTGTCTCTACTGAACATAAGTACTCTGTGTGACTTGAGAAATTTTACACTTAATTCAGTTTAAGATTTAGCCAGAATGTCTGAATCAAAATCACGTCACTTTCAGATGTTGCTGTTATCTGAATTACAGCAGCTGTAAGGTAGTGTTTGGGCTCTGCCCTCTCATCCTTTCTTGCTTTTATAAGTCTGAGGAGCAGCTAGGAGGGGATCCTCAGTCCCTTGCCTGAGGGCCAGCACTGATGACCAGACTTTGGGGACTGGAACAGCTGCACTTCTGAGAATAGCAGGCATCATCAATATTTCTAAATATTTAACTTGAACGAGAAAATTGCTGACTGGCTCTCAGCAAACGATGATGAGCTGTAAAATTGTGTGGGGTTTGTTTGTTTTCGTTCAGACAGCTACTTCTTCATGGAAAGTGTCAAGTAGCTGTTTACGAGGAATGATAGATGGTGTCATGAATAAGGCACTTTCTTTAGTTTCCTTAGAGTCAGTCACTTGCTGTGATGGTCACTGACACTCTTAATGTTGTCAAAATATTAGACTGTATGGAGGTTGGAAAACGTAATTGCCAAGATGAAAAAGGGAGCATGTTACTGAAGTTCTCAATGGCCACGGCAGTGTTTTGTTCTAGAAAGACACTCGTGTGTGTGTGTGTGTGTGTGTGTGTGTGTGTGGCATTCACCCAGGACTAAACTAACCTCAAGTAGTTGAATGTTATCGTTGAATTACTGTTGATTTGGGGAGTAAATCTGTAAATGGCTTTTCTCTTAGTTTGTGGAGTTGAAACATACTGATCTTCAGATTTCCAGAACTTAGTATCTTGATTCAAGTGCTATTAAAATTCATTTCTTTTTAATTTCAAATCTGAGAACAGAAGAGGCTTATGGCTAAAGATAAGCCCAAGCCAGTATTTTCTGCAAATGAAACATGGCTACAGCTGGTACTTTCCATAGCAGCTGATGTTTTGTCTGAAGTCTCCAGCTGTGAGATGCTGTAATTAAGACCAGTGGAGGATTTGGGGATAGGTGTCTAAAAAGATTTGCATGACTGAAGTGTATGGCAGAAACAAGACGCTCCTGAATTGGTGACTTGGGGGAAGAATAAAAGTCTATCTAAGATACCTGCCACCAAGTCTCATCAAAAGAAAGCTAAAGTATGTCAGTCTATTGCTATCTGAATATTTCTGAAGGTAATATTACATGTTAATTTTTAACACATTGCAGAAACTTCTCTTTACCTGAGGAACAGTAGTTGACTTGCTCTCATGTTCCCATACACATATCTGATATCACAGCACTGGGCACTCCCTCATAGATGTGATTCTCTTATCTATGGCAGTGTGCCTGAGTAATGCCACTGGTTTCCTCTGATGTCATTTCTAGTTTCTTCCCCTACAATATCAAGTGTGTACTTTAGTATGTATCAAGTATATAAATCCAAGTATGCACTCAGCTTCTTTTCTTACAGGCAAGAGCTCAGAGCATCTCCAAGACCTTTATTTGCTATGAGCATGAGATACAGATGAAAAGCATTGCTTAAAATCAGTTACATTTGGCTTTTGTATTATTGCGTAGTTCATTTATAGCATAAAAAATTCACCCCAACAGCACTGATTTTTTCTTAACACTCATGGGTTTTATGTTGGTGTTTACAATGGCATACCCAGAATAGGTAAATGTACACCATCAGCCTTTTTTACCTTGAGACACAGAATAGATGAGGGAAGTATGTGTGCAGCTGCAGTTAAAGCAGGAAGATAAATGTAGCATGTGTGTCAGATGGAAAAACCTTATGACTTGGGAGCTGTGAACTCTCATTTAGCAGTCAGTGGCAGTTCTGTCTGAAAACAGCTTTTCTATTCGCTGTAGCAATGGTTAGGTGTGAGTAACCAGGGAGTGGTGAAGTGAGTGTGTCAGTCAAAGACCGAAATAAGCATGAGTTCCCTACAAGTGTAGGCTAGAGATGCTCTATCTTACCAACATTATCATGTGAATGAATAACACATGATGCCTTTCAACATCCCTGTACAGCGTTTCGGCTTCAGCCTTTTCCCTCTTGTTTGTCCGTGTTAATTTTTATAACCTCACGAGATTGTGTCTGAAGCTCTGCATCAGCTTCACATCTCAATGCTAATAGTGACTTCTTTGAAGGGCATGTTAACCATGAGTACTAGTCACGGAGGATTAATTTGAGAACCGAAATATCCTAATGAACTAGAAAAATGTCTTAGTGATTTGTCAGATCTGGCATAATGAAGCTAAGTTTTCAGAAGAAAAAGGCATTCGTTGCTATAAACTGTATAAAGATCCCATGATCCATAATATCTTTGAGCTAGTTTGTAGCTTTGGAAGAAGATCTTTCTTTTAACATATCTTTTAAAGGAAGAATACTTACCTTGCTTAAAGCACCACAGGCAAATATTCTAGGCATTTTTGATCTCACTTTAGCCTGCCTGGCCCAATGCAGCTGCCAGCTGTCACCACACAGGACGTGGGGCTGGCAGCAACCCTGTGACCTACAGCAGCAACAAATGCGGTTGCCTCAGGTCACTTCCTGCTTTTTCTCCGATACTGATGCATGAAGAGCTGTAAATTTAGTAAGAGGCATGGATGCTTTCAAAATCTCCCAAAGGTAAATCAATTCTGCTCCCAGACATGTGACTTAAATTTTTATTGCAGAAGAATTTTTTGTTCTTTTGGCCAGTCTGCTTCCTCCAGCACTGGAGTTCATGAGCAGAAATCACTGAACTGTAGCAGTCATCAACTCTTAGCATAGAATGAAGAATGACTGCATCATAAATTAACTAAAAAGCCATGAAACCAAAGGTAGTTAGTGTAAGAAGAACATGCTTCTCAATATACTCTGGAGTACCTTCCAGCACTTAAAGGGGGCTTATGAAAAACAGGGAGAGTGACTTTTTACACAGGCAAGTGGTCATAGGACAAATGGGAACAGTTCCAATGAGAAGAGGAGAGATTTAGATTTGATGTTAGGAAGAAGTTCTTTGCTGTGAGGGTGGTGAGACACTGGAAGAGGCTGCCCAGAGAAGTTGCAGATGCCCCATCCCTGGAAGTGTTCAAGGCCAGGCTAGATGGGGCTCTGAGCAACCTGGTCTAGTGGAAGGTTGGAACTATATAATCTTTAAGGTCCTTTCCAACACAAACCATTCCATGATTCTATGGTACATATTTGCCTTTTCTTTCTCTTACCTTTTTCAAGAAGTGTGGGCAACAAGGTCATAAATAATGGCTTTTCCTAAAGGTACCTACAATAGGGTTCTTAACTGTGGATCTTTTTTTTGGTCCCTTCTGCTCTCACCTTCCCCAAGTGAGATCATAGGTAGTATTATAACGTAATCAAAGTGTTATGTTCTAGCACTACCTAATGTCTCATTTTCTTTTCTTGTGTGTGTTTTTAAACAGGAAGATGAACAGAACTGAATTTTAGGACCTAACTCCTGATGGACTGGATTTTATCTTGGCAGGAGTTTTTGAAGATTGATGCAGTGAGAGAAGCAGCAGCCAATGGCTTCAGAATCCATGGTCCCTGAGCAGGCAAAACAACATCTGATAAAGGGAAAAAGGCGGCAGCAGCAGCAAATTCGGCCTTCCAACAGTGATGAGGATGAGGATGTCTTCGTATTTGAGGCAAATGAGGCTTGGAAGGATTTTCACAGCTCTCTTCTTCACTTCTTTGAAGCTGGAGAGCTCTGTGATGTTACACTGAAGGTGATACTTGTCACACATTCATTGCATGTAACAGTCTGAAGATTAAGCTGCAATTAAGTGTGTTGGGTGGTGGCTGTGGATATTGGCAGGGATATGGAAGCCACAGAATGCCTCTTGGATCTCAGGCATCTCTAGAGATGCTCATATTTTTTTTCCTATTTAGGAAGTTTACAGCTGAAATTTAAACACTTTAGAGACTGACAATCTGCGAGAGGAAGTACATTATTTTGACCTCATCCAACTTGCCTTCTAAGCAAGTTCCCAGAGCTGCTCAGTAATTACTGTGCAGTTCCAGTTCCTTGTAGCCTCTTTGTTCTCAATATACTTTCATCCCCAATTTTACCTCCATTTCTGCATTTTGTGTTGTTTTGCTAGATTCTTCTCAGCAAACAGGATTTCTGGAGCGAATCTAACTTCCAGCATTCTTCAAAGAAAGAAAGAAAGAAAAAAAAACCCCAGACAGCTGTGTTCTACAGCTGATCAAAGAGTAAAGGAGGAGAGGGAGGAAGCAAATTTTATGATTCTTGCATAGCATTGCTTTAATGCATTATTTGTAACTCAGCTGTATTTTACTTATATCCCGATCACAATAAATTTGTATCTAGCATGCACAGAAGTAGGTGCCAGCACCTCTGAATATGAAGTATTGCTTAGCTAAACAACTTTCTAATGCAAGATAGTTATTTAAGGAATAGTGATGAAGCACAGTTCCTAAACCAAGAACAAACGACAGATGCCTTTAGGAGAAGTTGTTAGCCTGCTACTTTGACTGTTAGATATGAACAGGGAAAATCCTTGACAGATGTATGTCCCTGGTGTTACCAAACCTCCTCATCCCTTTTCTTGTTGACCTCATTCTTACCTTCTTTTCTTTCCATCTACCCTTGCAAAAAAAAAGGCAGAAAGTCTTACTTTATAAATACAGTTAAATGTATACTCCTGCTAGGGAAACTTGGCTTGGAAAAAAATCTTTACTGGGGTGGCAGTTTAACTTTCCTTAAGTTAGGCTTGTATTAATGTTCATTTGTATGATCTGTGTGGAGCTACTTTGGTAGTTTAAGAATATTAGATGGCATGACTTGGCTTCCGGTGAAGGCTAGAGCAACCCGTGGGCATTTTATTGCATGGCTTCCTAAATCAGGGGTTTTCAAGTAACTGGTAACTATGTACTTGAATTAGAATTTTCAGAGGGGCTTGATTTTTCTTCCGGTAGTGCTCAGGCCTCGCTCATGTTTTAAGAATAATCAGATCTCTACTGAACTTTCTGCTTTTGTTCGTGACCTGTGATAGTGAGCAATTCTGGCATTGCTGTCGTAGACCAATTATTGATTTTACTGCTGGCTCTTAAACTATGATAGTTTGTAACTGGAGGGGAACCCTGATTTCAAAATACCAAGAACATGCTAGATAGCTGGTGGAAGGTGTCCCTGCCCATGGCAGGGGGTGGAACGAGATGACCTTTAAGGTCCCTTCCAACCCAAACCATTCTGTGATTTAAAATTAAGCAGATTTGGGTAACATAGTAAAGCCACTTAATTCAAAAGAAGGGTTTAATTAGAGAGTGGGATGATGGGCAGAGTAAAAGTGTATGAAGGTAAGAATGGCCTGGGAGCCTTCCCTGATACAGCAGACCACTGGAAGCATCTTTTGGTATCAGTACTGTCGTTAGTTGGAGTGCGATGCTGGAACAGTGATAAGCCGTGGGAGCACACAGGGAGGCTCCCTCTGCTCCAAAGAGTTAAATTCTGGAATTTCACCTACTCTCCTGCTGCTGTCATATGAACAGTCTTAGAAGGCTGTTAGAAGGCGGAGAGTGGCAGATGAATACCATCTGCTTTTCTCCTGTTGGTTTGCCTTTTGTTCATTTGGTAGGTCTGAATTGTTCCTTCTGAGGTGATCTGAAGTAATCACAGTGAACTATCTGTCTTTTCTTCTTTTTTAATCTGCAAACTCTTGCTTGTGTGTTTGCTTTCTGTGCTCAACTCATTGCTCACCAGGTAGGTTACACTTGTGTTGATCCATACTCTTTAAAAAGGTAAAGCAATTGTGTATCGAATCAGAGCTAGAAAAATCCAAAATATCCTTTATAATTTAGTTTCTCTTTATTTTTTTAAGTGCACAACAACTCTCTGTGACACCTTCATCTGAAAAATGACCATATAATTCAAATCCATCAGGGAAACTGGTTTCTAATGTCAGCCATCCCTTTATGTTAGTGCAGACTGCAGAGTGACAAAGGCTGTAAGAAAGCACTCCTGGAACACAGATAAGCAATGGATTGTTCATTTACCTTCAATACTTAGATTCTTTTTTAATGTAATAGAATTGTAGAATTTTGTACATGAAAAGCTCATTTTAGATTTTCTGATCAGAATTCTGAGAAATACCGTCTCTTCATGAGGAATACACTGTCTTTTGTGCCTAAACAATTCTAAAAATATTGAAGTCATTGGTAACTTTTAATAAGCCCTGAAATAGCTGTTATTCCTATGTTTTTACATAAATCTGCTTGTATAAACATCAATTCCTTGACAGTAGTAAAAGTCCAGAAGTCTAAATTAAGTGGTGTAAAAACGTCACTTTGTAATTTCCCCCCCTTAAAGTCTCTGGGTACATATAAAACAAGTGTCTAGCAGTCTCCTCCTGTCTCCTAGATTCTTCTAGAATATTTCTAAGGATGCTTCATAAGGCTTTTAAATAAAGGCAGCTTCAGTGCATCAGTGCAATTGCTTCCTTGTGTTACGGGTTTGCTCTACTCTGATGGCCAAGCTACAACTCAGAATTCCTTGGGATACATGGATATAATGTCAGAAGTACAGAGCAAATGAAGTTAATTTGTTTGGACAAAATACAGACAAGATACATCGAGTCCAGAATTCTTATTTCAGCTTCGCTGTTCCTCCTTTCACAGCCAAAACTGACATTCCAGTAAAACATTGGGGGTTTTTTTTGTTCTTTTATTTTTCAGGTTGGTTCAAAGCTAATCTCCTGCCACAAACTGGTGCTAGCTTGCGTTATCCCGTACTTCCGAGCCATGTTTCTTTCGGAAATGGCCGAAGCCAAGCAGAAGCTGATCGAGATCAGGGACTTTGACGGCGATGCCATCGAGGACCTGGTGAAGTTCGCGTACTCCTCGCGGCTCACGCTGACGGTGGATAACGTGCAGCCGCTCCTGTACGCTGCCTGCATCCTGCAGGTGGAACTGGTGGCAAAGGCCTGCTGTGAATACATGAAGCTGCACTTCCACCCCTCCAACTGCCTGGCAGTCAGGGCCTTCGCCGAGAGCCACAACCGCATCGACCTGATGGACATGGCTGATCAGTTTGCTTGTGAACATTTTACAGAAGTGATGGAGTGCGAGGACTTTGTGAGTGTGTCACCACAGCATCTCCATAAACTCCTGTCCTCCAGTGACCTGAATATTGAAAACGAAAAGCAAGTTTACAATGCTGCTATCAAGTGGCTGCTGGCCAATCCACAGCATCATGCTACGTGGCTGGATGAGATCCTTGCACAGGTAGGGCAGACTGAGGCACCAAGTTCCTGTCTAATCACTACTTTAGTTGTGTAATCAGGTCTTTGTACTTGAGTAGATCTCAAGCTGAAAAATGTTCGTAGCTTTTGGTGCCTCATCCGGTATTCATGGCTGGGAGTTGACAGTGGAAGCAAGTTAGATTTCCTAAATATCAGGGAGAAGTCATATTCACCTGTTTCTGTAGGGAGGAGAATCCTCACTTTGTGCTCATGGCTTGGAAGTGGGGAACCAACAAAAAGCTACATCTGTGCTTGAGCAGAAACGTTTTATATTGACATGAAACAGAGAGAATATAAAGCCATCACTTCCCTTGTCTTGCTACTCCTGCAGCCTGATACACTCACTGCCCTTGCTGTTATGTATTTGTACTTAAGAAAGGAGGCAAAGCTGTTGAGTTTTCTTACATGGCTAGGAAAGGAAACTAACAGAGATGTGTCACATCAAGTTGCGCTATTTCTACAATTTCATGTACTTCATTAACAAAAGACCAAGATGTGCTAGCCCTACTAGGCTATGAAGCATGATAGACTTCTTAATTCTCACTAGACTACCACTGTAGGAGCCAAAAGGAGTTGGCAGTGTGATTGTCTAGACTTGATACAAGCTCAATGCTTCTGAAAGAAAACACGTACAGGTATCAAAAGGTCATTCAGCTGGACTTGAACACCCATCGGACTTCCTCCTATCAAAGCATTCGGTACTTCACGTACTCAAGCTCCGTGTGTGCTGGGTATGGGGGTTTAAATGCAGTATTTGAGACAGCTGTGGAGAGCCTGTACCGGGAAGGATTTGCATGCCATGTGCTGCAAAACATTCCATGTGTCTTAGCAGGTAGGACTGGCTGTGCAGTTTCAGTTGTCACTGAACTCCAACTTGATTATTTTGCATTTGGCTGAATTGATAATATTGGCATTACTCACGTAATGCCAGGTCCACTACGAAGCTGCTGTTATTGTCTTCATTAATCATTTTTCATATTTCCTAGGAAAAGATCACAATGGTTTATAAGCTGTCTTCCAAAAACCTCCAGTTTCATCTAGATTAGCATGAGGTTTTTGGTACAAAAACCGCTTCTTTATTACACTATACTTAAACTTACAGGCAATATAATTAGAGATTTTTTAAAAGAAATTTATATTTATTGCCCAGTCGTGCTAGCAGATGAGATTAACAGTTTTATTCTATTGATGGAAACCAGAGTCTAGATTCAAGCAATGAAAAAGTAAACTCCTTCCTGTAAATACGGGTTATTTGCCAGAGCATATGGAGTCATCAGTTGACTTGGACATTACTGCTAGCAGAAAACATGCCTGGGCTTCTAGACAGTGATTATCCATGTCATAATCAGCCTTATGGATTTCACTGTTATAATGAGGTTCTGAATCTGTCAGCCTGGGGTTCTTACCACATCACTAGCCTTAGGAGCCTGTCAGCTGGGCTACAGTGATGCTTTAAAGTAGCCTCAAATAAGCTGGGCCAAAATAAAGGAAGAAGTGGGACTGAGAGCAAGGAGGTAAGGAAGAACAGGTAGAGACACAGGCTTGCTTCAAGTCAGGGACACTTGTCAGTGCTGAAACAGCCCCATCCTGCTGCTTTGAGAAGCAGTGGAGCCACTGGACATCTTCACCATTGCTGCTGAGCCAGTTGAGAACTGCTTGACAGCATTGACTCCAAACCTTAGGAAGTCAGGTGGAGACTTGCTTCAGTTCCCCCCACTAACATCTGTCCCACCTTTCTGATTGTACTTCATATTCTGCACTGTTTGTCTTACAAAGAAGAATGAAAGGTTTGCTGAAATAAATGGCAGGAAGGATTTAGAGAAGGAAACAATTAGCTCTCAACATTTATTATTTTCTTTTAATCTTGAAGTCTGTCAAGTCTGCCTTAGAGAAAGGTGTTACTGCACTAGCAACACCTCCTTCATAGACACTTGGTTTGTGGTGACAGGGTTTCCTTTTTGACTTGCCACCCAAAGGAAATGAACCATTCTAGCACAAGTCCTCTTACACTGGCATAGCAGTGAGCTGAAAATTCATACCCAACAGCAGACTAACCTGATAAAGCCCTGGTAAAGCCACAGGTGCTGCCTGCATCACGCTGGGCAGGTGCAGGTGCAGCACAGGCAGCAGCTCGTCTCCTTCCTCAGCACATCCTGGGCCAAGGGACACTTCTCCACTGTGGCTGAAATGCAAAGGGTTGTAGCAAAAATTATCACTAGAAAGAACTGTTCATATCGCTGTTGTCTGGAACAACTTTGAGAGCTGCTCTCTCTATTGAGGAGCGTGGGGCTGCCAGCTGGCTCCGGAGCTGCCAGCTGGTGCATGTGCAGCGCTGCATGGTGACACTCAGCACTTCGGCCACTTTCTCCAACTGTGTTCATTTCTGTGTCAGGTACGGCTGCCTCTCTTGCCCATTTGCTTCCTTATGGGTGTTGTGGCAAAGGAAGAGATTGTCAAGCAGAATCTAAAATGTAGGGATTTGCTGGATGAAGCAAGAAACTACCACCTTCACCTGAGCAGCAGGGCAGTGCCTGACTTTGAGTACTCCATTCGCACAACACCAAGGAAGCAGACTGCTGGTAATTAAATGTGTGTCTGGTTACCCAGTAGGGAGTGGTGTGGAGAAAAGGCAGCACATCTGTGCAGGTGTCTTGATATCAAGCAGGTATGGCTTGATATCAAGGGTTGTTCATGACTTAATGCAAAATTGGGAAAGCCAACATGTACCTCTCTGGTATTTAGGCAATGTGTTGCATTTTCCTAGCAGAACTTTAGCAGTCATTTGCTTTCTTTAAAGCATTAATAATTTATCCTGATTGGCTCTATCTGTATTAAAGCCAGAGCTGTTAAGTATGTTACGACCAGGCAATCTGTTCAAAGCTGTACTGAGAACAGTGGACAGTTATCTTTTGGTGTTGCAGGTCAAGCTAACTTTCAAAGTCTTTGCCTAACCTACACCAAAAGTGAGTGATGAATGTTAAACTGCAAATCATAATTTTCACATCGTTATATTTAACAACCAATGGATTTATCTCCTTAAGCCAAATCACGAAAAGCATATTTAAAATATGCATTGTTTTTATAAGAGCATAGCAGCATGTCAAGCAAAGGCCAAAATCCAGTATCCAGTTATGAAGGGCAATGACTGTGCTCCTTGAAGTGAAATACAACTTCCCCTGAACTATGTGATTTTCAGTTTGCTGTGCTATACAGCTGTTTTTCCCCATCCTCCTGCTAGTTCTCTGCAAACCTGCTTTGTGTTCTCCAGGTGTGCTGTTCTGTGTCGGTGGCAGAGGTGGATCAGGTGACCCCTTCCGCAGCATCGAGTGTTACTCCATCAGTAGGAACAACTGGTTCTTCGGCCCTGAAATGAACAGCAGGAGGAGGCACGTGGGTGTGATCTCCGTGGGAGGTCAGTAACGCTGTTCAAGCAACCCCAGGCAGAAGGCACTTGTTGGCTCCTTTTGCTGGATTGGTACTTTTACTAGCTGTACAAGTAGTAAAGTAATTGCACAAGTGTTGGATAGTCTTCAGTTTAGTAAAGCTTCTTCCCCTTGAAGGAGTGTTTGGTCCTGAGCCAGTCTGAGACTTTGCTTATGGGAAAGACATTGCTGGGAACTGACTGAGTTGGGCTGCTCAGACTTGGGAAGGGAAGGCTCCATGGAGACCTTATTGTGGCCTTTCACTACTTAAAGAGAGCTTACCAGAAAGATGAGGACAGGCTTTTCAGTAGGGCCTGTTGTAACAGGACAAGAGGTAATGGTTTTAAACTAAAAGAGGATAGATTTAGACTGGATATCAAGCAGAAGTTTTTCACAGTGAGGCTGGTGAAAACCTGGAACAGGTTGCCCAGAGAGGTGGTAAATGTCCCATCTCTGGAAGTGTTCAAGGTCAGACTGGATGGTGCTCTGAGCAACTTGAAAATGAAAATGTCCCTGCTCATTGCAGAGAGGCTGGATTAAATGACCTTTAAAGGTTCCTCCCAGCCCAAATGAACTGTATATAGCCTCTTGCCTTAAGTAGGTGTTTACTTTTTAAAAATACATTTATAAAGACATCGCCTTCCTCAGCAGTCACTCAGAATTTGCTAGTACTCATACTGGCTCCTTTCCTACTTAAATCCGTAGTGGAAAGTTACTAAGACTATAACTCTTCCAAGAGCAGAGCTGGCTTTATTTTTGGGTCTTCATCTTCTGAAAACAGGTCTGTGCAGTCCAGAGCAGCTTAGCACCAATAATGCAGCTTTCCCTTGTACATGGCAGCCCCTCTGTTGCTGCAGCAGGACAGAGATAATTTTTATCCATAGAAAATCTGGGGAAACTGGTACATATGTCCAACCTGATTTGACCTGCAGTACTTAAATTATGGGAAGATTTTTTGTCTACATAATCTCAAGCTTTGTGTAAAAGTTCACATTAGAACAGATTCCTGGTTGAATACAGCATATAAAACTCTGATACTGAAAACATTTAAAAACTTTAACCTTTATTTGACCTCTTTGTCTCCACATAGGCAGGGATATTATATAAATGAAAACTGAAATGTTGCCAAGCAATCTCTGTATCAAAAGATGTCTGTGTGTTCAGGTAAAGTCTATGCAGTAGGTGGACATGATGGAAATGAACACTTAGGAAGCATGGAAGTATTTGATCCTCTCACAAACAAGTGGATGATGAAGGCATCAATGAACACAAAGAGGTATGTGTCCCACGCTCCAAGTCCTAGTCTGTGATGTGCCATTTCTTGCTGATGCTGAAAAACATCCTGTCTGTCCTGCCTTTTTTGGGGGTTTTCAAACTGTTCTATTTCTTGGAATTTTTTTTCCCCTACTTTGGAGCTTTATGCTATAAACATATTATGCTCTTGTTCTTTTTTTGGAGGAGCTGGCTTCTGGAGCAGGGACTTCTTCTACTCCAGCTATGCTTGCATTCTGGTATCTAGGGTTTTTCTGCTATGCTCAGTAAACAACTTGGAACTGATGAACTGGTTCTGCGGGTTTTTTGCTCTTTTTAAGAATGAGCAAAATAACTGTCAGCATAACGCAAAAAGTGAAATACTTCACAGTGAAAATTAAAAAATTGAAATACTGCACCAGGAAACAAATAGCTGCCTGTGTTTTTCACACAAAAGGCCAGAAGTACTCAGTCTGAAAGTCAGATTGAGGGCTTTTCTTGCCTTGACATTTAAGATTCTTTTAAGGAGTTACTGGACTCAGAGATCTGTAATTTTTCGTTTCTGCTGTTACTTAAATCAGTGTCCCTAATTCTGCATTCCGTTTTGTTATTTGTTGTTTTTAAAAGCATCATGCACAAGTAGGAGTGAAATATTAAGTATGGCTAAGTCCTAAAGCTATTTGTAGCTGTGACCTAAATAAAGCAGAAGACGCAGACTCCTGGAAGTGGCTTGCTCTACTTCCTCCCTCCTACCACCTCCCCAGGGCATAATCTCAGCAACAATCAGCCCTAGATTTCTGTGACATTTATTACTGTGTGCCCGGATAAATGAAAGGGCTGCTGTGCCTTGGCTACCTCGCAGTTCCACTCCTCCTATTCACTGAGGTCTTGAAATACTTAGTGGAGGAAAAAACTGTCACCATTAAGTGGCGTCTATGTTATTTGCTGAGGCAATTTAAGATAAGGCCAGGATATTGCTACAATGTTTGTTCTGTAGAAAGATTGTGCCTCCCTTGTTCCTGCTTCGATAGCTCTGAACCTGCCCTCTTTAATGAGACAAGAATATTGTCAATGACATGGTAAATCACCTCTCTTGGTATTTAAAGCAGAAACTTAATGCTCACATTCTAGGCCATACTTTTAATTTTATAGTACTGATTGTGCTCTCATATTGGTAGATTTAGTAGAAACAAATTTGACCACCATTTTAACACTTAGTAAAAAACCACCAGAATGGAAGAAATTGCAATTAAATCTTGCTAGAGTTCAGCTATTTAATATCCAGCAAAGGTTTGCCTTTTAACATGTATTAGTATCACCCCCAGTCATTCTCAAATGGTAGCAGCTGGCTATACCAACGAAGTTAAAACCAGCAGGCTTTGATTCCATCATCAGATTCAATAAAATACAGAAATCATACCTATGACATTGTCACATATCCAAGTATGTGAGCAGAGGACTTGGCCTTAGAGTTGCCCTTCAGTCAAAACGACACAGGTATGCAGAGGGCCAGCCACATGATTTAATATAAACATCACTTTTTAAATTTTCATTACTCTTTTCCCCCGGGTTCGAAGCAGGTGCCATTCATGTACCATTGCAGTTGCTGTGTGGCTCCCTCTGGTTACGGATTTGCACTGAGGTGTTGGTGCTGTGGTTCCCTAGGAGAGGCATCGCCCTGGCGTCCCTGGGCGGCCCCATTTACGCCATCGGGGGCTTGGATGACAACACCTGCTTCAGCGACGTGGAGCGCTACGACATCGACTCGGATCGCTGGAGCACCGTGGCCTCCATGAACACTCCCCGGGGCGGCGTCGGCTCCGTAGCCCTGGTGGTGAGTCACTGCCTCCTCCCGGGCTGGGCCCAGCTGGGCAGCCCACCTGCTTTTCAAAGCTGCTTTCACTAGGCAGAACACAAGGTCTGAAACAAAATGCAGCTGGTGGGCCTGAGCACCTCTGGTCATCAAAATCCTGTGCAAAAATTGAGGCTCTTTAGGCTAATACTCATATCAAATTGAACTGTTTCAACACAATTTGAGGTACTGGGAAAAGTACCCTTCTAATGACATGGAAATGCTTCCTGTCTCACTCAGCAGACTGGTTTGTCATGGTCGCTGTGTTTAAAGGTACCAAATGCATGCTGTACTTTAATCCCCCTATGCTCTGAAAAACAGCTGCAACACTACATAACTGTTGCGCTTCTTTCATTGGAAGAGATAGCGTTTAATGTTAGATAATTAAATCTGTTGTTGGAATTCTTAAATAAAAGTGGATATACCACATTTTCCTGTAGTTTTAACACTGCTTATGAAAAGCTGAGCAAAGGCAACTACATCACAAATAATCTTTGTACAACTGTTTTCCAGAACCATGTTTACGCCGTGGGTGGCAACGATGGTGTAGCATCTCTTTCCAGTGTGGAGAAATACGATCCGCACTTGGATAAGTGGATAGAAGTGAAAGAGATGGGCCAGCGAAGGGCTGGGAACGGTGTCAGCGAGCTCCACGGCTGCTTGTATGTTGTGGGTGAGTAGGGATGTGGCATTTTGTAGTGCTGCTGCTGCTGCTGCTGCTGCTGTTGCTGCTGCCAAGTGCTGGCCTTTGGAAGAGGCTGTTGTTGCTAGAGGAACCGGGAACAGATAGAGCTGACCTGTACATGGTGTTCTTGGGCAGGAGAAGAATGCAAGCACAACCAGGGCACGCTTAAATGAAGGTACGTTAGCAAGGAAATGAAAAGCAGCTCCTAACCCACATTTCAGGAGGGCTGATCTGTTCAGGACGCTATGTCTGTATTAGAAAATCCTCTCAAGACTCACTACTCTTGAGTTTCCTTTTAGGAAACGATTCTTAAGTTCAAGTGCTTTCAGAGCACTCTGGTTGTGTTCTGAGTGTAGACAACAGTAGCTTTTTTTTGCACTTATTCCACAGCTTCTTGTCTTGTGTGCTACCTTGTATTTGCCTGCTTTCCTGAGAGAGGAAGATGCCAGGTAGGTGGGCCATAGTGATAGATAAAAAGCTCTAATTTGTGTATTATCATAAGTGTGTAAATAGGTTTCGAACAAAATGCTCCTCTGACAGCTTCCCCAGCAAGGGGAATGCATCACTGAGTCTTATATGAGGATTTTTTTTTCTCTACTCAAATATTTGCCAATGCTGTAACTTGAGAACACTGCTAGAGTGTGTTTTGCATAAAGTAAAGTAAGTTTAAGATTGAGACCATCCTTTTGCTGGTGTTAGGTTTCTTTATCTTCCAAATGGGAAGCTGTTTTATTGTAAGTATGGTGAATTCAGGGAGAAAGATAATAAAATCAGAATCCTTGCACCTTGAGTAGAAGAAAATTGTCGCTCTTGGTGATGCTTGTGCAGTGAGAAGAGGGAGAGCTGTTAGGTTAATTTTCAGGAGCTTGTAAAGTCCTGGTAAAGAGAGAGCTGGACAGGACCCCCCGAGAATGCCAGTCTTGGATATCCCCTGCACCAGAAGTGCCAAAGGCTGACCCTGTGATGGTTGTTTGCAGGTGGCTTTGATGACAACTCGCCCCTGAGCTCGGTGGAGCGGTTCGACCCACGCTGTAACAAATGGGAATATGTGGCAGAGCTCACAACTCCAAGGGGTGGTGTTGGCATAGCAACACTGATGGGAAAAATTTTTGCAGTTGGAGGTCATAATGGCAACGTGTACCTGAATACAGTGGAAGCATTTGATCCCATAGTGAACAGGTAATTTCAAATGTTTTGTTTGCCCTGATAAAACAAGGAAATCTGCGTGTATGAAAACACAGCAGCATAGAAACAGTGTGCAGGAGGAGTCTAGCTGTTGTTTCCTGGTAATAGTTTTGTAATATCCATGACTATCAATGCAGGACTGCTGCTTATATCACTAGGATGGTCTCGTAAATATTTAACCACCTCCTCCTCCTCTGCTCTTCTCTATCCCTTGTCCTCGCCCTTTCATTCAATAACAATCTACATTCTCCTGCTTGTTTCAATCTGATTTTGCACTAAACGGCGTGTGGAGTGAACAGCCAGGCAGTGTAACAGAATTCCAGGTGCAGAAAATACTTTCAGGTTGCTCAGAAAGGGCAGGAACCTATTTTTCTCTTTTGCCGTAGGTGGGAACTGGTGGGCTCAGTGTCACACTGCAGGGCAGGGGCGGGCGTGGCCGTGTGCTCCTGTCTCAGCAGCCAGATCCGGGACGTGGGCCAAGGATCCAGCAACGTTGTGGACTGCATGTGAGCTCTGCCGCCTCCTCGAATTCCAAAGGAATGCTACTAGGGAGGCACTGCGGAGCTTCTAAACACTGTGTTTTGTATGGTAGGTTAAGGAATAAATCCAATTCATTTTCTTTGTGAAAATGGTATCTTCTGCAACTGTACAGCTTTTGGTGGCTTTCTATCAATAGCGATACAGAAAAGCCTGTGAAAACATGGAATAAAAGTGTGACTCACAGGAACAAACCTGCCGAGAACTGCAATCATCCCATTTTTGAGAAGCTGTAATTTCAGAGTCATTTGAGGCAGCTGTTGCAAGGACTCAATAATGAACTGTAAATCAGGCATGTGGCAAGGAGAGCAGCAGCAGCTACTGCTGCTGAGCTTCCCCCAGCAGCCCTGCTCCATGTTCTCTGGAGGGCTCGAGTGCCATTTCATATAACTTATTTTCTGGAATGGAGTCTTAAATGTTTCCCAGTTGTACAAGAGCTTTGTAACAGAAGGTGTCTCAAGTTTTAGAAGGTAACGATGTCCCTGATGCACACTGAGATAACTGAGGCAGAGAAGTTCACTGCTCACCTCCCAAGGGAATGCTGGCAGCAGTGGAAATTGTGGGGATTCAGTCTGAAAACTGTCTTTCAAAGTACTTTCTCGAGCTAATAAAATTGTTAGAAAGCTGGAAAGATTCTTGACCTGAGTTTAGCCACTGGAATACTGGAATTCTCAAGTCTTCGGTAGAATTTGTAGTTACTGCCCCCCATCTCCAAAGGAGAGTTTCTGTTGAGAGGTCCTTCCTGAAGTAACCAGTGTAATTCGTTCCACTTTGAGATGATAGTGTGTGAAAATGTAGGCTTCAGTGGTGTTTGAAGCACCATTTTTATACAAAATGGAAATGCATAATAAAATTTGTGGTATTTTGTAAAACTTTTTAAGTGCAACTCTAGAAGACATGACTGATTTCAGTATCCAGTAGCAACTCTGGTAACATTCTTGAGGTACTGGATCTTTTAAGGGAGCAGATAAATAAGCTCAAAACCTTAAATGAACCAAAGAGAGTCAGCAAGAAAGATAATTGGGAATAAACCAGTACTTCCATCAAAAATTGTGATGGCAACATGACAGCCCTGCATACAAAGACTTCTAGATACGCCATTGCAAACCTTGAATCCTGAGTAAAGTCCTGCTGGAAAGACAGCAGATTCCTGTTCCTGCATCACCTTGAACAGACTGACAACTGACAATCCTTTGTGACCAAAGTTTCACAATTACCAGGTTGTTCCAAATGCCCAGGGAGAGCAGCAAGCTTCTCTGCATTCAGGGCCAGGGGAGAGGCAGGACAGCAGGAGTGAGGCACAGTCGTGTTTTTCTGCTGAGTTACCATCATTTGGCTTTCCTGCCCAAAATGGCTTTGCACTTTGGTAGCACCCAGGGACAAAGTGAATGGTACTGTAAATAATGAAACATTGCAATAAAACGTTTGTACTTCAGAGCACCTCGTTTGTTGTATGTCTGGAGCATGCTGGTGCTGGGAAACATGACAAAATTGAGGGTTTCTTTTGTTTCTGTGGTGAATATTTCTCCACAGGAAGCTTCTGTTGGCAGAGACAATCCTGCATTGCAGCCATGGGCTGTGCCACCCCACTGACCTCCTCGCAAGGATATGGTTACCCTTGTGGCTCTTGACCTGACTGACGGGTGGAAAGGAGGGATAAAAGTTTCCTCTCTGGGACCACATGCCACCTTCTATGGATGTCCTGGCTAACAAAAACCCCAAGTTTTCTACCAAGTGACCCTGACTGAAACCAAGTAGCCTGGCAGTGCAGGTTGCTAGCTGATCCATTTCTCCTCTCGGTGGGAAAGTGTGACATGCGTGGATGCTGCCTGTGGGTGACTCACACGCCTGGACCACACCAACCACAGCATCTGCCATGCACCAAAGGGAGAAGTGTTCAGCAGGGAAATCAGGTTACAGCAAAAGCTCTGGGATTCTCTGCTGCGTGGGAAGAGCTGGAAGTCACATGGTACTAGCTCTGAACAGGCATCCCATTTGTATTTCAATGCACACTCCTGCCTCAACACTCATGTTCAGGCCTCTGGAGGTGTATCCCTAAAGACTGGCAAGAAAACTGCAAAGCAGGTTTACAAGGAACAACCCTGTTCCCAGAACAGTGGTGTCCCAGATTGTTAATCTTGGATGGCACCACAGCTAAATAAATTTGTACAGAACTAGTTTTAGAAACACTGTTGCTGGAAATGTGCTAATGACGACAAAGCATAAAAAGAAATAAAAGTACAGGATTACTGTGGCGACAAACTGCAGTGACCTAGCTGCACATAAAGCTGTTGTGATTTAACACCTGTCATGGCAAGGGGACAGTGATGACAAACGAATACCTCCCCCACTCCATGCCGAGGGACAGAGCAGCCCCCCCAGTGGTAGGAGGCCCTACCCCCTACACCTTATTATTTACTTTCAAAGGGGATTGTGGTCCATTTGGTTATACTTCCCCAGCTGCAAATACTTTTTAACACCCCTCTTTCCCAACAGAATCTCATTCCTAACTGAGCCATGCTGGCAGCAAAACTCTTTGGATTTGACATCCTGCTAAAATACTCAGCTAAGAACAGAAAATTTTAGATGGCAAAGCATATGATACTTGCATATTTTAAAATATAAACCAAATACATGCGTGCACTCCTGTCAGAAAGACTGCAGACTTCCCTCCTGTTTGAACGCCAGCTGGGAAAATGATTCCACTAGAAACGCCTGCCTGCAGAGGGGGATGCAGCCCTGCAGAAAACCGGGCCTGCCCTGCTCGCACTGTGTGTTGATTATCAACACAACCAAGGGGCATCAACCATCACCCTCAGGATGCTGCGCGGGAGAAGCAGCAGGAGGCAACAATGATCCCAGCCAGGAGGGATCTCCTGCCTGCCTCCAGGATCTTTCAGGTGCAGTGGGATTTGGGGGCAGTTACTGCACCATCAGTGTTGATAACGCTTGTAGGGTTAACATACTATACCCATAGGGCAGCCTGAACATGTCAGAAACAATTTGTTCATCAAAACCAAAGAAACTTTTGCCTGTGATCTGGTAAGACTTTCAGAGCAGTGAGAAGGTAATTAAGTAACAGCAGCAGATTCTGAAACCAGCACTTGGGTGAGCAGCCTCTTTCTCACTGTATTCAAAGGTGAACAATAGTGATGCAGACAGTCCCAGCAGTTCTATTGAGGCACCAGATTCTATGAGATAATTTTGCTGCCATGAACTTTTGTGTGCAGTTACTTAAAACTGGAGTGCCTTCCTATGTCCTGCTTGCAGGACTTCAGTTCTGTGTCCTTACCTCCACTTGCAACAACATTTTCATTGTGGAGTGTTTCCATTTCTTCTAGGAGTTGGAAACAAGCTGCATGAAACACACATCAAGAAGCAAAAAAAAAATCTACAAACAGCAACCACCGAGGAACAGGGTCAGGCCCCACCAACCCTGAGAAACTCCTGAGTAAATAAAGGTTTGTCAGAGATAAAATCAAGGTGCTCCGAATGCAACAGTGACTGCATGGTTTCCCAACTCCAGCCCCACCTAATTGCCCCGAACCAGGATGGGAACCAGAAGCAGCTGCGTGCACCTTGTTTGCTGTGTGTCTGCTGTGCCTGCTGGGACAGGATGCTCGGCATGATCCCGTGTGATGGGACCATGGCTCCCACATCAAATGACACCGAGATTCATTTTACAAACAAATTGTCAACAGGCAATAAAAATTCATCCAATTAGCCCATTCAAGCTTAATTAGAACAAATGCCTGGGAAATTCTTAACTCCAAATTGCTCCCACAGTCAAATGGGGCTTTCTGTCCTCATTTAGGCTGAAACTGCTCTTGGAACTATTTTCAGCATCACTGCAGTGCAGAGTTTTGCAAACCCACTCTGTTCCAGATGCTCCACTTAAATTTTTTTGCTGGCTGCTTTTACCACATCTATATTTGTTTTTTGAAGCTTTGCACGTTTTCTCTACTGCAGCGGGTAGCAAATAAAAGCACAGCCAGCCAGGAGATGAAACTTGTATTTGTAATTCCTCCCTGGCTCAGTCTGCGAGGTTGGTGTTGCTTCCACTTTGTGGCATTTTAATGCAACTGTAAGCAGGCAGCTATGCAGCTCTGGCTGTTCCTGGGAGTGGCAGCAGGGCCAATGAGAAACATTTGCAAGACTTAACACGAGCCAAGAATTGCTTGTACGTTATCTTCCCCCACATGCATTTTCCAAGAAAGAGAAAAAAAAATAGGACAGTGCAAATCACCACACCTAACTTGGGTGCTGGGAGAAATTTCAAATCCATGCACAGCTCTGTAAAGCCCATGGCCACAGGAACAGCCAGCACAGCCCTGCTGATGTCATAGCAGGGCACTGCTATCTCCAGCCCCTTGGCATCAGGGTAAAGGTCACCCCTCTGCGTGTCTGTGGTGCTGATTCACACCCACTGGTCACTGGTTTTGAGCAGGAGTTACTGCCCTTAATTAAAGTTTTCCTCACTGACAGGTCAAAGCTGCCAGACAAAACAAACAGGTAAAACAGACTAATTCTGTCATCTTTTCCATGTCCTAGAATAGGCCCAAGTGAAAATAATGAGCATCTTTCCTAACCCTTTGCAGGCCCCTGACCTGGCTTGAGGTTGAAATATAATGGATTTTTAAAAATTTCCTATTATTTCATAGAATCATAGAATGGCTTGGGTTGGAAGGCACTTTAAAGATGGTTTAGTTCCAACCCTCCTGCTGTGGGCAGGGACAAGTCCAGGGAGGAGGAGTAAAAAAGTTTGACAGGTAAAATGGGGAGGGGGAACATGGACCTTCCTTCCACTCATTAGGGCAGCTTATCCCTGAAATGCACAAAGGCTTTTAATAAAGTGAACATAAAAGGCCAGTCCCTTGAAAGTGCAGGAAGACCCAGGCATGATCCTGGTGGTCCTGCAGGGCCAGAAGACAGAATGACTCCAGGCATTCATGTGGCAGGAGCCCTTTCTACAGAAACTCCTTTTGGAAATGTAGGCATTTTGCTGGTATTTATTTACTGTTCATTTTCTTGAGCTTCAAACCCATGAACAGGTATTTTACAGAAGGGGTATTGCTAAACGTGTGCAGACCTGTTCCTACATCACGAAATGATGTGGAAAAGGGAGGGAATTCTTTCTTGTAAGCACACTTATTTTGATACCATCCTTCTCTCCACACTCACACAGGTCTGTCAGAGACAGGGGAAGGGATGTGGCAGAGAGCAGCAGAGGGCTAAGGCAGGCACCACCACTGGATGTGAGGATGGCTTGCTGCTGCTGTCACCCGACAGGAAATCTTTGGGTAGACAAGGGTGTCAGCTGAACACACTGGACTGTCATGGTGATAAATGAAGATTCCAGAATCTCTCACTGATTTCAAGCATCCATGTTTTATTTACCATCTTATGACCGTTACCAATAACTTGCTCGCATACTGAAATACAGTGGATTGTAGGAAAATACAAGGGAATATGACTGTGGTAAGGAAGCTGCTCAGCTGTGTTTGAGGCACAACGAAACTACTTGTGCAAATAAAACTTGCTGTTTAACAGTTCTTTGAACTTGACTCTAAATAACTTGTATAAACATTGATCCAAAGTCCATCAACGTCAACTGAAAGCTGACTGCAGAACTTGGAGGGTTTTGGCTTTTGCTCTTTTTTCAGAGAAGCATCACCACCCTATAAAAATAACTCCTTGAGCCATAGTGCAAGATTAATGTCCAGGAAGTCTTTCAGAAGGGTGTCATCTTCCTGAATACACCAGTGCTGTGGATGCTGCCTCCACTGTTACTGTGGTGAAGGAAAAGTGCTTGCAAACAGCTCATTATTCCCTTTTGGGTTCCCCTGACAGGTTGCGAAGTCGCTGGGCCCATCCTAGAGTGTGGCTGAGAGGGAGCCTGAGTCCTCTCCCACAGGAAGGATGCCCTGCTTTGGTACCAAATTCTGCTCTTGGACACTCACTGAGACCACCAGTGCTTGCAGGCAAATATCCAAATGCAAGATGTGCTTATGTTCCACATTCAGCCACTTAATCCCTCCTTAGTCAGAAGAGACTCCTCTCCCTGGAAGCTCTCAGACTCACAGTGATGTCCAAGCAAGCCCAGGGACCCAGGACAGCTTTCCACTCCCACCCACCCACATGCCAAAAAGCAGCCCAGGAAGGAATCCTCCCTGTGATCCCTCCAGCACAAGAGACAGGCAGAGCTGTTTCCAATCACAACTTGGGTGTCACTTTGCCACCCAAACTGGTGTCTGACAAGGCTGAAACTGAGCAAGACCCTCAGTGAAACAGTTTGAGTGCAGATTTCCTTGTCAGCAATAGGTGTAATTATTGTCCTGTTGGTTCTTCATAATAGACATGTTTATAGATCATCATCACATGGGACCCTTCAGAAAATTCATTGCACTTGGCCATTTTAAAGGGAGGTACCACCCTCCATCTCTCCTTTTGCCAGGCAGAAAAGCATTACCCTCAAAAACCACAACGTCTTCCTAAGGCAAACAAAAGAAGTTACAACTGTATTTAAAACAAAAACAA